>VDFB02244106.1:0-23621 GCA_007258455.2 Sequoia sempervirens | reverse complement strand
TGAGGAAACACAAATTTCTTATATTTCTTTAAATAGATGCTTTACAAAGGCTCTGCACAGGGTTTATAGTTTTCTAGTTGACTTATTTATAGAAAACAACACTCAAATCAATAAATGTGATTAGAACTACTAAGATCATCAAAAGATAACATGATGTTCATGAAGACGTTCAAATGGTTGACAAATTGCACATTAAACATAGTCCTTCAGGGATTACAAAGACAATAGTACACAAAGGGGAGGAAATCAAAATGGACACATTTAAAACCAATTCTAGACTTGTTACAAGATACAAATTGTTAGAAATTAGGATCTTAGGTTACTTATCATTACACATAAATATAAAATAAATAAAATGACAATTGCAAGCACATGGATTAAATTCACTACACAATATATACATGGGGAAAACCCTTTTGAGTAAAAGACCCCATAAAGCATCATTTCATTGTAAAACACTTACAAAATGGTCTATTAAAACATAAATTGAAACTAAGGAACCAAACCGAGGGAACCACTTCTCCTTACTTCCATATGGCTAATAATACCTATTGTGCATAATGATAAAATTTACTATTAATCTTCAAGTTCCCTTACCTCCTAATGAGAGAGAAACTCCTTAAATATAGAAGTGATGACAAAAATTCCTGAAGGATTATTAGTCACATCTAATCAAAACTACCATTTATAAATAATAATTTAATTTTATATTAAATTATTAATCATTTAAACAATACATACTTTATAAATCTTATCATATGCATAAGGTTTTATAACTTTATATTAGAACATTATATAAATGTTATAAGGGTATGATCCCTAACAACATTATGTTCGAACAAAAATACTAATTTGCAAGTTATTTTTCTCCTCTATTTTACAATTTCACTACCAATCAACCAACTAGATTCCAACTTAGAACTATGTATCTATAATCTTCAATAATTGCAAGGGTGCATAAAGGGAATTCAAGTGCATCAAATTAGCCTAAAGTCACTCACATGGCCTGCATAAATTAGCATTTCAAAATACAATGCCAACAAGAAGAACAATATATCTTTGATCACACAAAATCAACATTGTAGCGACAAGGAGATCATGGCCTCATTACTACAAATGAGTAAGTATAGCCCAACAAAAACTCAAAAACCATGCGTGAAAGTTACAAGAAAACAAACACCAATGAAAATTTGTAGTTAATATCATTAGGTCATTGAGAAGCCATAGGGAAGATAAAAATCCTTTAAAATAATACTCCATAAGATTAGATGATTCATAACAAGATCATACATCATAGTGAGCCCTTAATGTGTGTGTACATGCTTGACGAGGACAGAGAAAGGCCTTTGATCCCTAAATTCATCATTGAATAGCGAGAAGTGTAAAGCCACCAAAACCTCAATTTATTGCATCCCAAAATAAATGTACATAGAACCTAATCAATTGCAATAAGACCATAGACATGTACAACACACCAAAATCTTTGCATTGATGAAAAGTAGTTGGCCAACCACCTACTTGCATAGTCACACATGCCTCTCTAATAGTCATATAGTCCCTTGGCATGACACTTTCCCATTTGAATGAACACAACATCAATAACATCTTTGAAGTTTGTTTGAATTTGGATAAATCAAACAAAGGCCTTAAGCAACACATGATGGAGGATACAACATAAGAAGCAAGGTGCGAGCAAGATATAGTTAGCCACTAGTGATTCTCTTATTAGAATGATTCATAACTAAATTATGCTTGTGTTGAATATGTGTTAATAGGTATTGTAGAGGTGTCTTTTAGTCTCTAATTTATTGTCAATCAAATACACTTAGCTATCAAATTGGTTAGCACATTTATAGGAACTTGTTAAGTTGTTTGTAACTATAAATATATAATACCTTTGATGAATAAAGTAGAGCCTTTTAGTTGTTTCAAATCTTTGTTTTGGTATCAGAGCCATCATGCTCCTCCCTTTCTTGTTAAAGTTGTCCCTTTATTCCATTATGCGCTCTTCCCTTTCCTATGAGTTCTCACAACCATACTAGTTATGATAGTTTGAATAGTCGTGAGTGTTGTGTAGCAAAAGTGTGGAGAAGCTCAAATCAAAAGAGAGGGAATAGGCCATAGAGAACCATCTAGGTTGTGGAATAAAGCCATGATGAAAAGAGGAATTTGTTAAACTCTTTTTTATTTAGAAGGTACATTCATTCTTGTGGTTCCTAGTTCGTAGCAAAAGCTACAAAAAAAAAGTTGCAAGTCACAAACCGACATTCACAAGAACTACCTTCTATTTAATGTAAATTCCTCCTCAAGAAAACAACAACATGCCCCCCAAAAATGAAATCATGGGCACAACACTTTGTCAAGGTTTTGTGTCAGCACAACCTCAAGCTGGCTTAACCCCTATGTCCCCTGTTAAACGTGACTTGAATGGAGTGGGGACTGGATGTGGTGGACCTCCTGGGATGCACTGAAAGCTTCTCTCACCTCCCAGAGCACCACCTAGATGCAAGGAGCCATGGACTATCTGATATCATGGAGATGGGTTCTTGTTGAACCACTACTCATGTGAAACTGGGGGTCAATGACGACTTTGAAACCACACCAAGTTGAACTCGGTTGCAATATTCTACACCCACATCAGGAAAAATAATTCCCCCACTCTACCACAAAAACCTTTTCCCCAAATCACCAAGTACCCTACTTTTAGTTGGGTACCCTAAGTAGGTAGAAATGGGTGGGCTAAACCCATTCCACCGCTTTCTAAACCCTTTCGCTACTGGTTAGTCATGCATGGAGTTTCAAACCCCCACCCCAACAGAATTTTAGCCTTTATTTTATATTTATTTTACTTTGTTGCCATAACACTTTCCCTGCAGGAAACTGCAGAAAGGGGGGCAGGTAAAAATAGTTGTTGATAAGGAAGATGGTTAGTGATAATAACCTTGGATAATTCTAGGCATTGTCAATCTGACTGATTTTCGAACTCTACCTGAATGGGAAGATGGAAGTTACGAAGGTGGCCAGCTTATATGAGTAAAAATGACAAGGATGCGAAACCACTTTCATAAACATATCAAGCACAGCCAAAGCAACGTAGAAGGTTGATGGGAACTATCTCTAGCCATTCAAAAATTAAAAAAATAGAACAAGAATGGTAAAAACAACATTCAAGTGGTGATCGACAACAACACGGAGGTGATGCACAATCAAGAGAAAGATGTTTGGGAGGAGTCTCTTGACACCCTATTAGAAGATTAGAACCTCATATGCTAATGTTGTTTTTGGCTCTTTGGAGTTGATTTCTGTTTGGTTAGCTTTATTTTGGTTGCTAGTGTTGTTATTTTTTTGGGTTCTTGTGTAGGCATGCATGCCTAATTTATGTCCTTTTTCTTTTAAGGTTATGCTTTGAGTTGTCTTTGTTCTAAACTTTTGGGATCAATTCTCTTTCCCTTCTAATCTAATAAAAACATCTCATTAGTGACACAATAGCTTCCTTTAAATTCCAACATCTTCAATTACAAGAACAACTACATGAGCATGTGGGTTTAGAGTATTTATGTGTACTTCATGCTACACTTTGTGTCCTTTTATAGCATGATGCATCTCATCCCCATAGAAGTGAGAGATGGAATGGTTTCTTAAAACTTCTAATCTCCCATTACAATATGTTACGCAATGCCCATGAATAACTATCTTCAAGTCATGAGGTAGGTCTTAAGATGCCATACCTCTCTTTCTAGCACATCCATTCTTTCCCTTATAGGAGCCATGCCATTATCTTCCTTCTTTTCATTTCTTGATTTTATGTTCACTTCTCATCAAGTGTAACTTTAGTGGGCATCATTGGCATTCCCTCAAATTGAGTGGGGAGAAACATGTGGAGAAGACTAATCCTCATAGTTACATTTGGTATTGCTACACATTTTTTTCATGAAATCATGTGGCACACCATTTCTTTTGATTAGGGTACACCCCTAACTCCTAAGACATCCTCACCAAGTATCACCTTCACAAATTATAGGGCAACATTTGTATCACATAAAAAATATTAAAAAATACATGTATTAAAAATAACTCCCTTTATGGACTCTTCTAGATTTTCCTTTCCTCTTACTTTCCATCGACCTCAAGATATAAGCAAGTCAAACTCCTTTGTAAAATCCTATGAAACATACAAAACAAGCTAGCAAAACATGTCTAGGTTCCAACTCTCTATAGCCATTTTAATACATGACACATATTATTCTTTAGTACACTCATTTTCAAGCCATCCAATACTTTTGGACTTAATATACACATGAATAAAAGCACTACAACATAAATGTTATTGGCATATGTCACTACAATACCAATACTTATGCTTTCACCTAGGTCTATTATGTTTGCAAATACCAACCAATAGATGTCAAGAATTAAACTATGGGTACAAATTTTTCTAAAGTTTATTTTTATGTCATATTTATTGAATATTTTTCAAACAAATTTTGTCAAATTCTATTGGACAAAGATGACTACAGTCATATTTTGGATGATGTCATCAATTTTAATATTGTATGGTTTTCTCATCTATTCGGATTTCAACACTATTCCTGCATAGTGCTTTTTTATGGTTTGGCATCGAAATAATTGTTTTAGTGGAAGAGTGGTGTAGTGGGTAGTGCTGTTTACTGTGCCCATTGACTATGGAGACTATTCACTGCCTAATGCATTTTTATGGTTTGGGATCGAAATAATTGTTTTAGTGGAAGAGTGGTGTAGTCGGTAGTGCTGTTTACTGTGCCAATTGACTATGGAAACTATTGACTACATTATTGCAGCTGATCGCCGACAATATGATTGAATCAACATCGTAAGCGTGCCAATCTGGCTGAAATCGTCTGCCTCATCTCTCAGACTGGCCATAATATGCTTCAACTTTCCCATTGGACAAGAGGCTGAACACCGCCAGCCGTCTCAGCATGCCATGCAATTCAGATGTCGATCGACCGAAATGCCTGCCTGGGTTGCCCTTCGCGGTGCCGTTGCCATAATCATCATATTCATCATCGTCAAAGTCATCGGAGGCGCCTTCCTCTTCTTCTCACTCGTCGAATTCGCTACTCAGAATTTCCTTACCTTGTGCTGTATCGGTAATCTTAACATCCCGCTGAATTTCACTTTCCTATTGTTGTCGATTCTTTTCAATTTCTTCCTTGTGATGTTTGGTAGAATCAGGTTCATCATCTATGGCGCGAGCAGCTGCTGTGGAGGATCGAGTGGGATGGCGAGCAGGAGGAGGCGACGCCGTAGGCCAATGCTTCCAGTCGAGATCGCTTTTTGGCATCGCCGAGGGAATGGCCTGCGATCCAAACATTTTCAAAGCCATGATTTTGAACGTTTGTTTTGACCACATCGAAGGTGATGGTGAAGCGGCTGGTAGTGTGGAGTTCATCAAGTGAGGATATTCAGATTGTGCAGCAGGTTTCTAGCCAAAAACTCCATTTTTTTAAGCGTTCCTCGGAAACCCACAACTAGATTTTATAAGTTCTTGCTATATAGTAATATATTAGATTAGCAAGGATTCTATTTCTATTGATTAGTTTTTATCTATGTATCTATTTATCCTCATCATGCACATACTCTGTTACAAGAATGGACTGAAGCAAGCAAGATTCATGGAAAAAATATGGCTGGCGATGCATTTCAACAGAACCTTTTCATTCATAGTAGGATTTAAATAAGAGGAAGGAAAATGGACAGACTCTTTTAAGGGGGGGTATAATCTAAAATGGGTGCCATGTCATGCTGATGAATCCAATTGCATTCTTGAATCCATTTCGAGTCCTCCCATGTCCAAGAGTTTATTTATTATTACTTACGGATGAAACCATTGCCGTTCTCCAATTCACCTCATTCTGCAAATTTAGTTTTTGTTGCAACTCTGAGAATAGAACCAGAGCTACAATGGCAAGCTCCAAGCCACTTTGTCAATGTGGGCATTTCTAGGTCAGTGGATAAATAGATTACGTGTTTGAAAATTTTATGCAGGCTGAGTGGTCTTCTGTTACTCTGTATTTTGAATTTTAGATGAATTAGTCAAGTCTTTTGAGGTCTCAATCAAATTATCTATGCCATGCAATTTCTACTCTCCACGTGCTATAATGCATCTTCCTTCCAAAGGTTATTGAAAAAATTCTACAGTGCTTGGTCTTTAGGTATGTTTGGATCCATCTTTTTGGAACCAAAGATGATCTTGGAAATGTGCACCAAGTAACTTCACACCCATGCTATTGAAGAAGTTTCAGTCTAATGAAAAGGCATACAACCTAAAGATGCTATGTGGGAGTTTGTTAGCATTCTATCCAAGTTGCTTTATGTCAAGTTTTGAGGACAAATATTTTTGAAGGGGGAGACAATGTTATGAAACCCATTTTTATATATCTATTAGGCATTTGTTCATATGAGATTAGATGCATATATGATTTTTTAATCACCCATATGGTAAAGTAAAAGAAAATTATTTATCCCACATGCATGGGATAGTAGTAGTTGTTTTCTTTAGCACAACTCTATATATTGTAATGACTTCTCATGTGTAAAGCATCTTGAATATTATAATTGGATTTTATGCATGCACTATTTGGAGGATCACTCATTCAAGATGGCATTACAAACATAATATGCAACAATTATGTTGCTCTTATTTTCTATCCATATCTATTTATTGTGTTTATTTCATTTGTGGGTTCCTTGCACGATAATTGTAGGGGCTAGGAAATTTTCCATGAAGTGGTTCTAGCACCCCCAAGGAGTTGTCACAAAGAAGCTAGGGGTCAAATCTTCTTGGGCGAGTTTAATAGAGGTAGGTTGACTACAATCTTTGGGATATTGTACACCATGTTGAAATCACTCCCAAGGATTGGTTGTAGGGAGGTGAGAACTCATCTAGAATTAAAGCACAACTCTTGCCTTGTGATCATTGGGCACATATACAAAATAAAAATCAAGTGTGGTCATAAACAAGAGCAATGATTGGAAACATCAACAAGAGGGGTCTTCACTCTTGTTGATGATGTGTTTAGTTAGCCACAAGGTTATGTCAATCATAAATCCCCACTACCATTTGCAAGAGAGATCCAAACAAAGTATGCATCATTCCAAACTATTTTTAATGTGCATTCCAACCATGCACCACCCAACTTAACTTCTTGGAGGAAAGTGGCATCATGTTTTCATTTGACAATGGCTATTTTCACATGATAGTTCTAGGTTGGGAGGGGCATTCCCCTACATTCCATGAAAGGATGGTACACTTCATGAGCAAGCAAGCATAAGGAGTTCAACCACGTAAAGCTTGGCTAGGGTAATTTGTTGACCATCTTCTTCCAAAATACCTAAACCAGCAAGAGGCAAGTGGGAGTGATGTTAGGAGAAGACAAGAGGAAGAAGGAAGGTGAAGGGGATGTTCAAAAAAAGAATGGGTGAGTTTGGAAGCACAAACACAAAAAAAAAATAGATTAGGAAAATAAACAAGTACAATATTAATCTCTTTGTATTTGTTATTATCTCCAACTATTATCAAAATAACATCATGAAAGGAAATTGTTAGTGGAGGGATGGGAGTGGAAAGATAAAGGTGGGGGAATAAAAGGAAGGGAAACAAGAATGAGGTTAGTAAAGCTAGAAGGTTGCTGATATAAAGAACCATTCAAAAGGAAATGAGTGGGGACAAAACATAGAGGTTTAGTTTAACAAAGGTAGAAGAGTTGGGGACGGCTTTTGTTAGAAAATTGATGCACCCACCAAACACAATAAATATGAACAAAGTTTCATGTCAAAGTGCATTGTTTTTACAAACTAGTCTGAGTGCTCGGTTGAACTTGTGGGCGCGTCAAATAGAATAAGCAAACCAACCTCCACCATGAAAGGCTACTAAGGTCCACCTGTGTCTCTTCTTTTCACTTTTATTACTGGATAGATGATACGAATCTCATCTGGGTCGCTTCATTTTGTCCTTTGATGTGTGATATGATTGGCCTCGTACAAAAGTGAAGGGGACATATCATTTATAGAATTCAGGGCAATGATTGAGGCGCGTCATATTGTTTTGTTTATTGAGATCATTATCATGACTGATACAGGAGTCGTTCCCACTTGGAGCAGAAATCGTCCAAAGAAATATCAAAAAATTCTGATACGTTGGTCAATTGGAAATAGGTAGAGCGTGCCCATTTCTCTTAAAAGTCGTGAGGAACAATGGATGTGCACCTCTGAAATTAACACATTTCAATCATGATCTTTGAGGTGAACATGAGAGAGCACTCATGAACGGAAGATCCGGTAAACGGCGACAGTAACTCTACAACTGCTCTAAACCGGCCAAATTTTTATAGGAGAGCAACTTAAGTCTAGCCAAATGGTTAATCTTTCAAACAAGAATAAGAGAGATCCTGAGGATCATATAGGATCGATGTTTGGAATAGAATGGAATTCTTCATGATATCAGACGATTTGTTTTGGGTCTGTAGATGGCTTATAGTAGACGAGACTATCCTGTATTTTTAGTATGCAGGAAGCATCCAACTGTGCTTCTAATACCAGTGGTATAGTGATTGGTTTTTGTTATTACGCTGAGAGGTGTATTACAATGGCATCCACCAAAAAGCAATGTGTAAGGAAAAACTCTTCAGCTAGAAATTGACATTCAAATGACATGCAAATCCATATCCACTCTTAAATCTTATCTTCTTATCTTTTGAAAAAAAAAAAACACATCATTATTGTTAACTTCCTAAAATGAATTTAAAAAACAGTTTTCTTTTTATGAAAGCTGTCAGTTTTGTTCAAGATTCTGCTTTTTTAATTTTTTAAATATTTTCAATAAAACTTAAATATTATTTTAAATATATTTTAATATTATTTTTGGGAAGATAAATATGAAGCGTAATCTGAAAGCAAAAAAAATGGTTACAATTTAAAATAGCATTCAATTAGGGTTAGGATTAGAGTTTTGATTAGAGAAAAAATGATGAAAATAGGCGCCTCCACAAGGATAACTCTCGGCATATTTTATATATATTAATATTTAATATATGTATGCTAGTTATAAAATGTTTGAAATACAAAAAAATAATAAGTGTTGTTAATAATTTGTGGTCATGATTTGTTCCAAATTAGTCATTGCCATGTAATTGAACATTTATATTATAAAAAATAGTTAATATCGTTGTAATATGTTTGAAAATAGATTTTTATATTGTATTATAAGTTGTCATATGTTTGAAAACCAATTTGTATATTATATTATAAGTTTCCTAAAGTTTGAATAAAATGTAATACAATACATTTGTCAATTTAAATACTATAATCTGAATTTTATAATAGTCTTGATATTTTGTTTTGGAATTTTGTGTGACAATAATATACTCATTTGCATAAAGTAACTAATATAATCAGAAAAATCAATCATGAGATTAAAAATCATTTCTAAGAGGAAATCTAAATTGAAGACTTGAATGTGAAATAAAACTTAAGAAGATGCAAAAGACAACAAGAGACGCATTGCGTCCGATTCCTGCCGGTAACATATGTAATATGTTGTTTGTTTAAGAAAGATTTGAAGTAGTAGTCATCTTTGCATGTAATAATAATTAGATATGTGTATAAATGCATATAATTTTAAGTAATGTATAAAATGTCTATGGTAGACCTCTTTGGTCTATACATTGCAATTGTTATTAGATAATAGTAATGTGATTAATAGTAAATGTGTATCACTAATGCTTTGTAGTTGTTCACTTTCAAATTCTCATTTTGTTGTTGATTATGGAAGATGAACACATTCTAAGAAGACTATTTTTAGATGGCCTTCTAGAAGGTCTATTGTTAGGTTCTTAAATGTCATTAGATTGCCCGAATTCAGATTTAATATGATTGTTAAAGCCATCAATCATTTCCACCTTTGGGACCCTATTTTTCCATAAGAATTTAATTTTTTAAATGGAAAGATTCGCCATGGTAATTAATTCATTTTCCTATAGTTTTCCAAGATTCGCTAAGATTTTCTACAAAATTTTAGTGATGTAAAAAAATCGCCAATAAAAGTAATCTTTTTGATAAAAAGGAAAGATTCGCCAATAGTAATTAATATTTTTTTCCAAAAAATGAAAGATTCACCAAGATTTTATATCTTTTTTTGGGTGGTTTCTTAAATTTATTAATGGTAGGTGATGGATCAAATACTTAGTGGGAAATGAAAAATCTTATTGATGGCCTTAAGTGATATATGTTGTTATACTTGTGCCCTTGCCAATGATAGTAACCACTAATATGGGATGCTTGTCTTGTCATCACAACTAGCATTGATCTTGTAAAAGGATGGGGCCCATGGTTTCAAATGGGATGCATCAACATCCTTTTTTGGATAGGGTTTATTGAAGGGCTTATATATAATGAACCAATAGATACATGATGGGAAGTATTCCAGGTAGTCAGCCATTGAAGGAAACCTCGAGAAAACCTCATGCAATGTACCATCTTGAACATACCCCACGAAATAATCCATCTAACAGTCAAGGAAGAAGATAAATTGAAACATCAAGAACTTGTATACTATTCAAAAGATGTCCGAGTAAATGACAATGCAATTGTTAATGGTGGAAGCAGTACTTAAAAAAGTTCTGTCCAAGAAACACAGTCATCTAATTGACAAGGAATTTTCTTCATCCTCAAAACTGTGTGAACTATAGCTGTAAAAAAGAGTAAAAAAGTTAAAAGAGTACAACAGACATGAATTACATATTCAGGATTTGTCAGATCAATTCACCTTATCTTGAAAGCTTTCTACTGGAGATGCACCAACTTAAGTCTCCAAGAAGAATATTTACTAGATACCACAAAGCCAATATATGTAATTTCTAGCATTATTAACATAGGATTTATGTTAAGGAATGACAAGCAAAGCACATAGGAATATAAATTGCCTTGGTTCTAAGACTTTATTGGCAATCAAACAAAAATTCACTTAGCAGAGCGATTCTCCAAATGGTTCTATATAGTCTCTCTGTCACCTGCACCATCGTGCCAACAGCTGAATCCACCGCAAAAGCTATACGAGCACATAACAAATGTGGTAGGATTTGATTCCTGTGTAAAACCAGCTTAAAACAACACAAAGGACTTCCACAAAGCTAGCCAAGTTCAATTCATAATGAGGTTGTTGAACAAAATCCACAATATTTGTCAAATCACCTTATCTTGGATACATTTCTAAAAGAGCTCTAGAAACATACAATGTCCAAAGAAAAAGGCAAATGACATACCTAAAGACCAAGCACTGTAGAATTTTTTCAATAACCTTTGGAAGGAAGATGCATTATAGCATGTGGAGAGTAGAAATTGCATGGCATAGATAATTTGATTGAGACCTCAAAAGACTTGACTAATTCATCTAAAATTCAAAATACAGAGTAACAGAAGACCAGTCAGCCTGCATAAAATTTTCAAACACGTAATCTATTTATCCACTGACCTAGAAATGCCCACATTGACAAAGTGGCTTGGAGCTTGCCACTGTAGCTCTGGTTCTATTCTCAGAGTTGCAACAAAAACTAAATTTGCAGAATGAGGTGAATTGGAGAACGGCAATGGTTTCATCCGTAAGTAATAATAAATAAACTCTTGGACATGGGAGGACTCGAAATGGATTCAAGAATGCAATTGGATTCATCAGCATGACATGGCACCCATTTTAGATTATACCCCCCCTTAAAAGAGTCTGTCCATTTTCCTTCCTTTACGGGCAAGCAAGCAGCAAGCAAAACCTACCATGAATGAAAAGGTTCCGTTTGAAATGAATTTTCGCCCAGGCTTTTCCATGAATCTTGTTTTGTTTCAAATTCATTCTTTTGTAAAATAGTATAAAAGTAATGATGAGGATAAATAGATACAAGATAGATAAAACTAATCAATAGGCCAGAATCCTCTAATCTAATATTATATTACCATATAGGCAAGAACTGGCGGTAACGAAGCTGTGGTTTCGGTGGAACGCTTAAAAAAATGGTTTTGGCCGTAAAACTCCGCACAATTTGAATATCCTCACTTGATGAACTCCACACTACCAGCTGCTTCACCATCACCTTCGATGTGGTCAAAAAAAATGTTCAAAATCATGGCTTTGAAAATGTTTGGATTGCAGGCCATTCCCTCGGTGATGCCAAAAAGCGATCTCGACTGGAAGCGTCGGCCTAGGGCGTCGCCTCCTCCCGCTTGCCGTCCCACTCGATCCTCCACAACAGCTGCTCGCGCCATAGATGATGAACCTGATTCTGCCAAACATCACAAGGAAGAAATTGAAAAGAATCAACAACAATAGGAAAGTGAAATTCAGCGGGATGTTAAGATTACCGACGCTAAAAGTGGTACCGAGCAAAGTGTCTCGACGTAACTATGAAGGCGCCCGCGACTTTGACGATGATGAATATGATGATTATGGCGACGGCACCGCGAAGGGCAACCCAGGCAGGCATTTCGGTCGATCGGCATCTGAATTGCATGGCATGCTGAGACGGCTGGCGGTGTTCAGCCTCTTGTCCAATGGGAAAGTTGAAGCATATTATGGCCAGTCTGAGAGATGAGGCAGACGATTTCAGCCAGATTGGCGCGCTTACGATGTTGATTCAATCATATTGTCGGCGATCAGCTGCAATAATGCAGTCAATAGTTTCCATAGTCAATTGGCACAGTAAACAGCACTACCGACTACACCACTCTTCCACTAAAACAATTATTTCGATGCCAAACCATAAAAATGCATTAGGCAGTGAATAGTCTCCATAGTCAATGGGCACAGTAAACAGCACTACCCACTACACCACTCTTCCACTAAAACAATTATTTTGATGCCAAACCATAAAAATGCACTATGCAGGAATAGTGTTCAAATCCGAATAGATGATAAAACCATACAATATTCAAATTGATTACATCATCCAAAATATGACTGTAGTCATCGATTGTCCAATAGAATTTGACAAAATGTGTGTGAAAAATATTAAATAAATATGACATAAAAATAAACTTTAGAAAAATTTGTACCCATAGTTTAATTCGTCACTTCTATTGGTTGGTATTTGCAAACAAAATAGACCTAGGTGAAAGCATAAGTATACCTTCCATTGGCAGGAACTAAAAATAATAGCTCTCCTTTAATGTCATATTTTTTACCTGAAACCGACATGGGTAAATTGTCCTCCCAAAACGAGAAATCTGAAGATAAAATCTCCGTTTTTTTGCTGAAATTTGTTGAAACCCTTCTTAAAGTTTTCAGAGACTGTTGTGATCAACTTGACTACGTCACAAAAGCAATCATGATGTTATGAATGATCTTAGCTTTCCATAACTATGTTCTCTTTGTGCTTTTGACAGTTTCTTATTACTTCTAAATACATTCTTTTAACTACTTTTAAGGCATTTCGCTGTTTCACATGCTCCATTAGTTCTGTTGGTGGTTTCGAAGATATCACTGAACCAGAATTTGTGGGTGATCTGAGGGGCATATCTAAACTAAAATAGAATGTTGATCTTGTGGATGGAAATGATCTATATTAGCTATTGTCGATAATAATCAAAACATTCTTAAAGTGAGGATTGCACAAAGATAGAGCAACGTGTGCATTGTATTACTAGAAAATCTACAAGGTCAGTACGATGATCCAAAAGTTTAGATGCGCGATCAACCAAAAGAAAAACAATATGAAGTAGGATCCTAATCGATGAATAGATGGTCTACATAGTCCTACATGATCCGTAGAAACAATTTTCTATGTCATATAACCATTATAGGAGAGGCGAATTCGAAATATCTTGCTCGTTCTGTGGTAGTTTCAACGGGATCGGGAAGGAGAGGGGAGGCCGTTCCATTATAAATTTTCTGCCATAGCTATTATTTTACTGTTGTCAATGTTAAGGTTTGATCTGGGCATTTAGGAAGTTCATCTGGGTATTGCTATTTAGGATTAGCATAGACTCCACTCCAACAATACTCAGGCCTGTCAAACACCTCGCAGGTGCTCTTGCAGGCCAAAACATTGGTCAAAATTATTTTATTTTACAGGAAAATCATTCTTTTAATACAACAAAATATTTTCCATTAATGCTTGTCAAAATCTTTATCAACAATCTGTAATTATATATAAATTTATTATTAATTTCTCATTTTTAAAATTTAACAATCTTAATTTTTTTTTAAAGTGAGGAAAAGAACAGAAAACAGTTTTGAAGTGGCTGTCAAGTTTTTCTTCCAATTAAATATTTTTATGATAAAAAATTTAATAAATTTATACTATTTTACTGTAATTTACACAAAAAAATGGAGAGAGTAGAATGTTCTGAAGCTACGAAAACCAGACCAAGCACACAAAAATTGCATTTGAAGAAAAAAAAGGTATATAACTAATATCTCATTGCGATATGATTAACCACCTTAATTCCCAGACTGCATTGTAAAATCTGAAATTTACCAAAACAAAAATGTGGGGTATGAAAAGTTAAATTTTAATTTTAATTTGTAAAATATATTTTATAAATTACAAAAGAAAAACAATTTACAAATATAAGGTCTGAGTCAAAGGACGGAGACGGCGCTTTTTTTTGGTATTGAAAAAAAATGCGACATGACATAAAGAGCGCTTTGGGCAAACCGGAAAGAAAAGAAACTACAAAACGCACCCGCATCAAGGTCAAAGCAGCGACAGATCCAGTCAAAAGGATCTGAGTATGTCAAAGATTTAATGAAGCGCCAGCATAGTATGGTCTCTCTTGAAATATCTGCGCATCGCGGGATACCCATCGGCGAATACTAAAAACGTTGTTCATGTTCGTATTGTTGACGGGTTTCACACTGCTATAAGCATATCGCATTATATATCCTGCTTTTTTAAATAGGAATACATGGTACCAAATAGTCCCAGAAAAACAAAAAGGCTTCAGCCTGGCAATCGAAAGTTTTGCGTATATCGTTGATTATGTTTTTCAATCACGAATATGGAAGTACCAATTCTTAGGGAATCCTATCTAGTATAAAGTTAAGGTAAAATAAAACTTTGTTGAAGGTTAAAAGAGGAAAATAAATTTTTGTTGAAGTTAAGGTTAAAAGTGAGAAATTTTGTTCATATAGAATTTGGTCTTAAAGATACTAGCATATTTTGGTAGAAGGGAAATGAATTATTAATGTCAGTGATACAGCCCGTGGAAAGGCAGGGACCGGTCCCGGCGTTGGCGACCACTAAGATAGAGAGATTGTAGCCGTCCACTAGACTAACATCATAGAAGTCCTGAGTAACCGGGTCGACGACAAAGAGGGTTTTTACCCCAAGTTCTCTTTTCTGAATGCTTTGCAGCCTGGAGTGCCTGTGCCGTCCTTTTTGAACACTTCTGCAGGGCCGTGAGATTGCTTCAAGAATTTAACAGACGCACACAGGGGCGTCCACAAAGACGACATGCCTACTTTAAAGCAGTATTTTAAAAGATTCGGCTATTTGTCTGGCCCCGACGCTCAGAACATGATGGATAATTTCATCAAATAACAAAAGTCAAATTAAAAAAAATTCCTCCAAATCAAAATTCAATTTTTTTGGATGAGATTTTGAAAAATAGGGGTTTATTGTGAGAGAAAATTAAAAAAAATCCCTTGAAGACAAAAAGCTAAATTTGTATTTCACAAAGATGTATGGAAAATTAGGTGTAATGGGGGCATTTTTCTATATGAGCTAGATTCAAAGTTGTACCGATCCAATAGTTTCTTAGTCCTAATATGTTTAATGTTCACATTTGTAGATCATCCTAATGGTATCACTATATTTATTAGTAGATCTGTCAACATTGGTTATATTTATTAGCAGATGTTTCACAAACGTTAAACAGAAAACTTGATCCCCTGTAACCTGAGCACTTGCGATTGAAAAATTCTTTGGCTAAAGTGGTCTTTCTAGACCCTCCGCTCCCATAAATACCGATTATCCCACCCCTCTCGTGACACTCTTGCCGGCAAGACCGGCAATGCTTTTCAAAATCTTCTATAAGCTCATTGAGTCCGACCTTATATCTTGCAACCTGCAGAGGAACGTTTCTTTTTTCCATCACATTCTTTTCAACCTCAAATGAATGTTTCTTTCTCAACAAATACTACCAACACAAGGCATTTTAGAAAGTCATTCATAATACCGTAAAAATACTATAGAAATCCTTTAACTACAAATAGTTGCAGACTTAACCAGTTTGTTAAATCTGTTCTTGGAAAAACAAAATTCAAGATATAAATATAAACTATTAATCGAAAAACAAAATTATGATATTGCTATCAGAATTCAACCCTGTAGCATAAACAGGAAACGCCAACATGGAAGGGGAAACAGCTAAACAGAGTTTTCACAGTTATGGAGTGACATCTATTCTCAACCGCAGCTCACTTCTTTCTTTTTCAATAACTGTAACTGCAGTCTAGGCTGAAGGACAAATATTTAAGCCCCCCGTCAAATAACTGAAATTCGCAAAGGAATAAAATTTGGCCTATTGGCTTTCATACAATAAGGACTTAGGCATAATTACTTATAAGCTAGAGAAATCTTATAAAGCAGGATAACTCACTACTTTTCAACGTTATTTGCTTCCGCGAAATTTGTCCCATTCCCATGTTGCCAAGCCTTGTCGGCTGGGCTTAAACGTCACACAGCAAGCAGCGTTGACTGCTTAGGTTTTTGTGACTCTTTAACTCAAGGTCTCTTTAATTCAACTCTACCTGCTTCTTTAACCCAAACCTTATCTCAGTTACCGCATTCTGGACATTAAAAGTTTTCCACATTACCCGTGTGTCGCTACATTTTTATAGAAATATTTATGCCATGTCCTTTATTGGTTGCATTGAAGAATGGTCTATAAACTTAGCATTTATTTAAAATGATAAGGTTATATTTAATTTGAATTTTTAATTTAATATATATTATTTTTATTATATTTTTTATATGAAAATTTAAATATTGAATTATAATTTTTTTAAATTTAAAAATATTTAGAATATTATGAAAATTAAATAAAAATTGTATTGAATAAAGTAAAGATACAAAGAATATTTAGAGGTAGTTAAATGAGACCTAAAAATATACATCTTATCAAGGATCACAATTTTTTTCATATTTGGGCAAGGTTTTTTACATGAATTGTTTTCAGTTGTAGATCTATGGTTTTGTAAAATTAAATTATTCTTTGTTTTTTCATTGTTAATGATAGCATTCTCTTTTTTTTTCTATTTTTTTTATTTATTTTGACATGTAATCAATACGTTATTTATAAGAATTGTAGTTGGAAAAGGCAATGTATATCGTTTTTATGTTCCTGAAATAGTAACAAAAATAATTAACGTATAATGTAGAATTTATTTTTAAATATTGACAACCTAGGAATTATATTCTTATCATAGAACCAAATGAAGCATACATTATTTACATCATTCATTTTTTGACGATGTAGAATTGGAGAGGTTTGGTTTTGGCAAAAGCATTTTTGTGTTAAATTTTGTTTCATTATACTCTTGAAGTTGATAGTATATGCAACATGGTTTAATACTAAAAATGCTTTGGCTAAAATAAAAGTTGTCCATTGCAAGTATCTATATCGTAAACATGATGTTACATATTTGAAGAATGCAAACCATAGTTCATTAAATATTGAGGAAATGGTATTTTAGTACCAACACCTATCCATGTATTTGCCAAAATTGTCCTCGAGAAAAATAAAAGATGACAATCAGTGTGAATGAAAAAATATTTATTATTCATTGTGATTTTGTTGTTAATTAACACTGGTTAGAAATACCTGTAGATGTGCCCATTTCACATGAAGTGCGATTTCTAGTATAATTGTCCAAAGGGGATTTGTAATGACATATTACATTACAAGAAAATTGATTAACAAATGTATACCATTAAGGTGTTGTCTAACCATGCAAGTCACAGAAAATTGATGTTGATATGTAGAATTGAACCCATTCCCTTGTCAAGACAAAGGACAGTCGCTATTCATCTAGAATGTTTGCGCAAAATCCTCTTTGTCAAAAATACAAGATGACAAATACCAACAATGGAAAAATGTTATAACTGAAACTGAAGTTGCAAAAAATGTCTACCATTAAATTTTGTATGAATTCTAGGAATGACATTTTTTGTGAGTAACTGTAAAGCAATATCTCTGTTGTCAAGTGGCATTAGCATGGCTAGACAAGCACAAACTAACCCCTATGATATAAAGGGTATCATCTCATTAAATTTCAATCTTCACCATAGTTAAAAAAATGGGTTTCCCTTGTAGTTGTAATCAACATGATTAGCTTAAACTGAGTAGTTCATAAATGGAAAGAAGTAAGTTGATGATACTCTCAAAAATCATATAAAGCAAAGGTTCATGTGTAGCCTTTTCAGTGTATTTAATCATCATCAAAGGCATTTTCACATCAAATTTCAATATG
Organism: Sequoia sempervirens; assembly: GCA_007258455.2. Taxonomy (NCBI): domain Eukaryota; kingdom Viridiplantae; phylum Streptophyta; class Pinopsida; order Cupressales; family Cupressaceae; genus Sequoia; species Sequoia sempervirens. The sequence continues at coordinate 5,122 of VDFB02244106.1, read as the reverse complement.
GGGCATAGTTCAAATTTTAAAATTTCCTAAGATTTCTTTGTTTTGACAAAAAAAATCTAAGAGTTATGTCTTTGGAATTGTGAAAATTTCTCATTTTTGAGAAAGCAATTTGTCATTAGAATGCATATTTAAATCCATCATCTTTTGCAGTTGAAGGACATCAAGGCAACATAATGAGCAAATTATGCAAAAGGAATACAAATGTTGACAATGGCTATGACAAGATGATGTTAATGGGATTTGCAATTTTGATAACAGAAATGTTGATCCTCTTTGCATTGCTCATCTTAGTAAAAAAACCATCTCATTTTATAATATTAACTGTAGCAAGTGTATTACTCATATTTTATATATTTGGCATTTGACTATTTCTTAGAAATAAAATACAGTTACTCTATGAATATGCTAAAGACTTTTAGATAAATAAATCAGTTGTGAATTTATTCTATTCTGATCTATGTTGTGTTTCGTATATGTAATTCTTTGTTATCAAATTTGCATTAAGAAATTTCAATTTGCACTTGATACAACATTAGAAATGCATATATGTTAGATAGGAAAATGTTTTGACAAAGTGTCAATTGTGCTTTAGAAAATTAAACGAAGCAATGGAGAAAAGATACAAAGGTGTCAGAAAAAGATCTAGTAGTTATGGTGCAGAAATCTATAACCCCAACTTAAAGAAGCAACAATGGCTTGGAACTTTTGACAGTGCAGAAGAAACATCCCATGCTTATGATAAAGCTGCAATTGCAATTGCAGGAGATAATGCAATCACCAATTTTCTCTATATCGAGTCTAAACCATCTAGCGACTTGTCAAAGGAATCTGCTCCTGAATTATGTGAACCTGAATCGAGAATTAAAAAAAAGAGCTTAAAGAATATATATGGAAAACAGTGTGCATCTGATCGATGCAAAGAGAAAGTAGAGGAAAACAAAGAGCTATGCTTGAGTTATGTTGAGTCTAAACAATGTGTAAAATCTAGGTCATATAGAGGTGTTAGGTAGCGTCCTTGGGGGAGCTACGTTGCAGAAATTTGGAATAATAAATTGAAAAAAGGACAATGGCTAGGAAGTTTTGTAACTGCTAAACAAGCTGCCTATGCTTATGATATGGCTGCAATATCCATTAAAGGAAGTAAAGCAATCACAAATTTCAACTATATGAATTCAAACCCAGCAGACATAACACAATCCAGTAAATTTGTGAAACAAACTTTGCTTCAGAAGAGCTCAAGCAGTTTAACAACAGAAGAAGTAGGATCAGATCCCATGACTGATAACAATATTTCTCAAGAGAACATTGTTAATGATATACAATGTTTTCAAAATATGATGGATGACAATCAATCCCTTCTTGACCCTCATTACAACAAATTAGATCTTCCTATTTCTGATGCAAAAGGTATTATTATCATCTGTAGTACCAATATTGATACTAGAATACCATTCAAAGAATATATCTTTGATAATTCTATTACAAACTTTGGCATGCATTTTCCAAGCACATTTGAATCTGTTAATTTTGATATCTTTTGTCAGAATCCCAAGTTTGTAAGTCCATCTTCATTGCCACGCTTTGAGCCCAATATTAGGTCTACTGATAGCCCTATTCTAGTTAGTTGTTCCAAAAATGATATGACTTCAATAATGAATATTGAGAAATTGAATTTTCTCAAAGAAATTGAAAGTCAAGATACATACCCATTCTTGATAGATTCTTGATTTGCAGTTAACAGTCTTGAGAGAAACGAGCAAAATAATATCAATTATGATATTAGTAATTTGTATGAAGATGGTACTGCTTCTACATCGATTTACATGAAGAAACATGTTTCTCCTCCAGCCCCTGGCACATCTCCAGTATTGGCATTCACTTTAGATACAGTTGCTTCAGAGGAAGTTATTAATGTTTCTTCTCCATAGGGAAGCTCTATCTAGTTCGCACAATTCCATATATTTTTTGTTTTTCGTATTCAACAATACAATTTGAAGCATACTATTCTTATGATAAACTTTACCTATAGTTTTCCTATGTTTTTGGATTCTAAAAAATGTGCATATCTAATCATCTAGATAGCGTGACATTGTGAGAACAATAATTTAGAGTCTCAAATGTTTTGTAGTATGAATGCATTTTGCAATATATCATTTATCATCTTTATAAAATAACAAATGTCTTATTCTATATAGATTTCCACTACAATACAAATCCAATTTATATAAATAGATGTAGTTAGAATAATCATATTTAGTATGTCATTTATACAATCTATGAAGGCTAAAGTAGAAAATTGTGAATACTTGATATCCAAACAAGAATGCACCTAAATAGTTTTTTATATGGATTCTCCATCATATCTAAGAGATTAAATATCATATCATTTTTCATAATCATGTATGCTAAATATGGATTAAAAACTTCATACAAGGTTTACAAAATATAAAAATTTAATGAGAATTACTTTAACAAAATACATATGTAAACAATTCAATGTATAGATTTCAATTTTGTTGTTTACATACCATAGTTAAAACAAAGATATTTGATTTATTCATTATCTCATCTTGCAAAAGTAAATTTTGAAATAAAGGAACGACCTAAACAAGAAGAGAAGATCCTCAAACTATTATTTTACACATTAAATAGAAGCACAACTACTAGGTGTTCTTTTCATAAACATATCAGGTACATCAAATCTCTGTTCTTCAGTTGTCGACAAATCTTTTTTTCCTCACAAAAATGAAGAGAAAAATAGAAAATATACAAGCAAAACCAAAAGAAATCATAGATGTAGAAAATTATACATTATGGAATTGTTGTCAAGTAAATAATATTGATGATGTCCTTAGAATTGAGGACCTATTTAGAACTAATACATTTAAATACAATGTAGCAGATTGTGTTTTTGATTAACTGTGATGGTTTAAAATAAAAAACAAAAGCTCAACACAATTGTTTTCTTAGAGATTATATTCCCACTACCATAGAACTTTCAGAAAATAATTGTTTTCCATATGCTTACATATAGAGAATATGGATTGAAAGCAATCCAGTGAAGATAGTGAGCCTTGTGCAACTTGTTTTGAGCACAATTGCACCTGCTGAAGGTATTACCAACTTGTAAGCTAATTCCAAATTTTCATTTTTATAAATCTTTATTGACATTGACATGTTAAGATTGTTTATTTTAGAACTAGCAATCAATACTACTAGTAAAGATAGTGAACCTTGTACAGTTTGTTTGGAGCACAATTACAGCTATTGAAGATATTACCAACTTGTAAGCTAATTCCAAAATTTCATTTTTACAAATCTTTATTGACCTTTTGACATGTTAAATTTTTTTATTTTAAAGCTAGCAATCAATACTACGAGTGTAGAATGAATTTTATATTATATAAATTAAACCATGTCAACAAGCCACTAATTGATCATATTTGGTGTAACATAAATGCAAAACCATGTTCTATTTACAAATCAAAAGCATATTGGAGTGATCATGATCCTATTTATATAAACATTGAAACAAATGACAAATTCAAATCCACTTAGTATCTTTTTAAAAATATTAACATTATCAATTTTTCTTGTAGCTAACAATGGAGTCCAGCAAGAGAGTTGAAACAAGCCAGAAAACCATCCAACAAATATAAAAAAGGTGAAAAGCATTGTCTATATTCAATTATACTATCCAAATTACTCTTGCAAACAATAAATTGAACTAATGTAAACATTGCAGATCCAAAAGCAAGAAGAAAAATACAGTATCAATTGAAGAACTTCACTCACACAAGGGAGGAAATATATTTGAAGGAGATGTAATTGTGGTCTACAAAACAAGTCTTGACAAACAAAACAATACAAAAGAAGTTCTTCGTGCGGATTTAACTGATGAAAAAGGTGAAATGACAATTACTATCAATGTAATTAGTGTCCTTGTAAAACAGCATGAATCAAAAATAGTTCCTGGAACAGCTATATGCATTACAAATTTCCAAATTGCACCGAAGACAGACTATGACAGGGGTGATTGTGATTGCATCTTGATTTTCACAAACACAACAACAGTTGAAGTCATACCGTCCATGCATGATGAATACAAATTCATACCAACTAGCACAATTAGACAACTTCTTACAAGTGAAGAAAACTATGCAATTGGATCTGTAGCGGCACTTGTGGTGGGAACAAAAAGAACTTCTTTCCAATTTTTTGTTGAAATAAAAGATGGCCATTCAGAAATGGACAAAGCACAGGTATTTAAATATTCCTTTAATTCTTTATTTCATGGCAATTTACATCAATTACTGCTTACCATATTTTTAACTAACGATAAATGTTCAAATAAAAAAATGCATCCACAATACAGGTACAAATACACGAGAGTTTGGAACATCATTTCTCTTCAATGGAAGAACAAATATGCCTCGAACAATATCCAATCATGTTGTTGAGGAACATTGTAAAGAGGCAAGAATCAAGATACAACACTCTACAAACAACTCAATCAACATACATCAGCAAATTGAATAACAAGAGGGCCTTCGAGTATCTCAACAATTTGTTGCATTCAACAATTGAGGTAACTAAGGCATTTGATTATGTCAGCAATTTGTTGTATTCAACATTTAACACAATCACATTTGCACCTATGCAATTATATACTATTAAAAAATGATTAAAAAATACATAATATACATCTTCGTTATATTTTGCAGATTTATGGAACAATAAGAATAGCCAATGCATTTGCAAATCCATTTCAAGCTTTCTGTCCAAATTGCAACTACAAATTTGATACATATGGAGAACTACAAGAACAAACTGCCTTTTGTATTAAATGCAAACAACAAGTTGCATATATCTACTCTCACTACTTGAAAGTGATTTTGACAAGTGATAGAAAGAAAACAATGGAATGTACAATGGATAGATCTATTATGCAACTCTTGCTTCCCGAATTAGTAAACATTTCATATGAAGAATACATTGATGACAAATCATCAATTGTCTTCATCCTAAGAGACTTCTGCAAAAAAGGACATTTCAAATTGAATCCAAACAACCTCATAACCAATGCACAATCTATTGAAGAATGATATATACATCTTATATC
>VDFB02244104.1:0-10155 GCA_007258455.2 Sequoia sempervirens | reverse complement strand
AACTTATTGTAGCATTTTGGATGTGTGAATTTCTTTTTGAGAAGTTTTTGTGAAATCTTGAATTTGAAAATTGGTACTTTTGGTGAATGAGAAGTGCATCTAATTAGGTTGACCTAATTAATGCTTGCAAAGAGATCAGATATATATATCAGACAATTTTTGAAGATTGATAATGGTAATGGTTATGATGTGAATGTGAGTGTGAAGAAGAGCGAGTATGATGAAGTGTGTCAATTCAGTTTACTGAGCTTCATTGGAACTGAATCTGCACTCATTAGGTGTACTCTATCTGTTCATTTTTTGGTTGAAAGCCATTGTTGTCATTGTAATTTTGTAGGAAATGAACCTTTATTTTTGGACAGTGAGTCCTGGCAGTGAGCCACTCATTTTGTAATATCTTTTAACCGGTTATACTATATTGTGAGCTAACACTCACTGTGGTTTTTCCCATTTTGAGTTTTCCACATAATATCATGATGTTCATGTGTCCTATCATTTCATGTTATGTTAACGCTTTTACTTATACTTGATATTGTATGCATTGGAATAATTGGACAGTATCTGATCAGAAAATTTAAGATACTGATTCACCCCCCCTCTCAGTATCTTGGACATTCCATACATACCATATGATTTTGGTTTTATTTTCATCAAATGGTTTAGTCACATGATACTTTACTAGATTAGTTTTTACAAGCTATGGACAATGATTTTAGATTGCCCAACCCCTTTAAGCTCCTTCTAGGGTTTTTCACATAAAAGAAGAAAGGGTGGGGTCCAAAATGCAAATGTATACACTCAATATTAATGTAAATGAGATGTAATGTATCTAATTATGATGTACTAATGCACTAATCTAAAAATAAAATGATTTAATGATGCTAAAGCTAAGAAATGCAACTTGTTTGCAAACACAGTGTGATAAGAAAAAACACCTAAAAATGCAAGTAAATGATGAAATAACTGAACAGAAATAGAGAGGTGCACCTGGAATCTAAAATATGATGTGGAGAGATTTTGGAATCTTGAAAATTTGACTGAAAATGTTCACTAGGACACTTACGCCAGGCTGGGTGACTTAGTCCCAGTTTTGGGAAAAACTCGTCAGAACAAGAATCTACCAAATGGGTATCCAAAAATGCAGAAACCACTTTCTAGGCTTGGTAGTGGGAATAATTCACCACTAGTAGTGACTTAGTCCACTTGCAGATTTCAAGAATTTTGGGATGGGATCTGTAGCCCGAGTGCACTTGCTTTTTGACAGAGTGTCTGCTCTCTTGATTCTCTGAGAAAATGGGGTAAAAAGAGGTCTCTAAGGTTGAATTATGGTTATGTTGACTTGAATAGCTTTGATGACTTCTTGACCACTTTTCAACACCTATTTCTTTTAAAAATCTTCCTACAAAGTCTGCAAACACACATGCAAAGAGGGAAAAATGGTTAAGGGTTAGAGTATAAGAGTTTGCCTTGGTTAGACCCCACTTTGGTAATCAAACCCTATGAAATTAAATGAAATGGAAAGAGTGATAAATAGATAACATGAAATTTCATAAACTTACCAAACTCTTGATGTAGAAATCCAAAAATATGCAATGAAGTGCTCCAATGGATGACTTGATTATGCTCAGATTGCTTGAATTCTTAATGAGTTCATGAGATTAGGAAATTGTAGGAGATGAAAAATGAGGAGAAAATCCCTTATTTATACTTGATCTTACTAAATTTCCCAAAAGTAACACATCCCACAATCCAACCTCATAGGGCTGGCTAGAGGGCCGAATCCACTTGGAAATTTGAAATAATTTTTTGAGTTTTGTGCCAAAGGACTAGAGTAAGCCCCTATTGGTGGAAGCAATCCCTTAAGAAAATTAAAGTGGGTGTTGGGAATTCTGAGGGCATTAAATGTTGTCAATAGAATGAAACCTGCCACACTTAAAGGGGAAGTGCAGAAAGTGTATTAAGGAGTCACTTAAAGATGAGAAAGGGTTGAATTAATGATGATAAGTCTAGAAAAGCGTGAAAGTAGGTTACAACACTTTACAACACTTTGAAATAAGAATTGGTACGTGATAAAAATGGGTTATTTAGATGAATTATGATGAAGGGGCCCTAGAAAAGTGTGGAAGTGAGTTACAACACCTTTACAAGACATCCTATAAAGATGTAATGATTCACAGGAATTCAGGGCTAATGTGAGATGTGTTATTCCACATTACAACATTAAATCTAGGAAAAATCAAACCAAATTCCACTAGGAGGGCATAAACATGAAAAATTAGAAGAGTTACTTTTTCTTTGTCCATAGTTAGCCCTCACTTTAGTTAGAGGATGAACTTGCTGAACAAACTCATACTAAAGTAGTCGATCATGCAACAAAGAAGGGTCCAATTGCACTAATTCTTGATAAGATGAGATAATGATAATCAAGAGGGATGATTAGGCCCCCAGGATCATTATCCCATGGAAAACCAATCATAAGCACAAAGGAACACACATGATGATGAGAAAGGAAGAATGAAATCTCTGACCATCTGTCTAGCTTGTTGTGGATTAGATCTAGGCTACTCGTTTAGAAAAAGAAATGTGTACTCACTCTAGGGTGACAAGACTTATGGTTGTCCATCGAGTGAGAAGTCCCAAGTATACTCACTCTAGGGCGATGAAACTTTTGGTTATCCGCAGGGTGAGAAATCCATAGCATACTCACTCTAGGGCCACAAAGCTTTTGTTTGTCCGCGGGGTAAGAAATCCCAAAAAGTGGCTATGGGGAAAGTCGTACCTCAAAATAGGCTTCCTGTTCAACCATATCAAAGCTATACCTTTTGATAAATTTAATAAAGGTGCCACAAAGGGCAATGTCACTTTTTGCTTCATGAGACAAGCAAAGCTTTTATGCTTAGAACTCATGAAAAAATGCAATGGTACCATAGGCATGCAAGCTATTTTATGCAAGGTGGCCATGTAAATGAAAAATGTAACATGCAAAAGGAATGTTCAAATGAGTCTTGTTTACTTCATGTGGGGTCTATAACTTAGGGAACATTGTTTCTAATGTCTCCAAGAGAGGATCGATCAAAGGATAGAAAATTAACAACTTAGGGGATGCAATGTGTCGCATCATGCTACTAAGAGAAATGTAATATGCTAAGATAGATCATGCTTATGAAATACATCATACCCAATGTCATCCACAAAGTGACAAACATCATATAAAAGTAACAAGGCTGCACTAGAACCAAGAAACTGCAAGTGAATAGAAATGCCAATGTATGCCCCACTTTAAAGGGTGCTACACCACCATTGCAGTGAGGCAATTGCTTTAGATTAGTATAAAATGAATATATACAAAGAAACAAGACATGAGAATGGCTTGGGAAGCCTCTGTTGGAAGTCATACACATTTCAGTGGAGGCTACATCATGTGGAAGGGAAAGGAATAAACAAAGAAAGAGGGGTTTCCCCCAAAAGGAATGCACCAAACACATAAGGTATCTATGGATTTGGGGTCATTACATGTTCATTGCTACAATGTTTTTATTAAAGAGCTTGGAACTATCAGCATTCCCTGAATACATAGAACTGGAAGAATGACACAAAGAGAGTGAAAACAAAATAAAAGAAGTCTATTTTGGGTCAACATGGAAGGAGAGACATTCACAGATCTCAGCGCCCATCATCCCAAAAGGCTTACAAAGCCCAGCGAAAAGAAAATGAAAAGGAAAAAGAAAAAGAAAATATTTTGGAGTCAAGCATGGAAGGGAGATATTTATCAATGCCTTGTCATCCCCAAAAAGAAAACACAAACAAAAGAAAATGAAAGGAAAAAAGAAATAGAAATATTTTGGAGTCAGCATAAGAAGGAGACATTTTGATCTCAATGCCTTGCATCATCCCAAAATGAAAACACAAAACAAAAGAGAAAAAGAACATGAAAGGACCTTTTGGGTCAACATGGAAGAGACATCGCAGTCTCAACATTTTGCATCATCCCCAAAAGGAAAACACAAAACAAAAGTGAAAAAGAATGTGAAAGGACCTTTTGGGTCAACATGGAAGAGACATTACGGTCTCAACGTTTTTCGTCATCCCCAAAAGGAAAACATAAAATAAAAGCGAAAAAGAAAACTTAGGCAATGTATGACATATAGAAGAATAGAGGTAAAAATAGAGGAATTACACAAAGGGAGAGAGAACATCAAATGTCACGTCACGGGGGAACACAATATGCACACATAGAAAAGAAGAAAAAGCAAATAAAAGAAAAATGAAAAAGGCTAGCGAGGCAAATGCAAATCAATCATCTAACAAGTCATCTGCCTCCCAATCATGTTCAGTGTATTGTGAGAGCAGTTAACTTTCCAAAGGGAGAATTGTAAGTGCCAAACTAGGGGAAGTGCTAGGTTCTTCACTTAGTGTGATAGATTTATCATTTAAACTCATGGAAGAGGAGACAAAAGAATTAAGATCAGTATGCACCTCTTCATCTATTTTAGAGATCTCTTCATCATCATCATCATCCAAATTAATCACGACGGGGGGACAGATGGTAATTTTCAATGAAGGGTGTATCAAGAGTTGGGGCTGTTGTATTTGATCATTTTGTTGTGATGGTTGTAACATATTATCTTGTGGAAGGTCAGGAGGAGGAGGGTGATCAAGTATTACTTATGTCAAAGGCGGAGGTTGATTTTCTTTATTTTTTTTGGTTTGAAATTGGCAAGCAAGGAGACGATGTCGACACCTACGCACCCTAGCACTGTGGTTTATTTTGATTCTATTTTGAAGTTGTGTGGGTGTAAGAGTAGGTTGATCCACCATAGGCTCCTTTTCTTCCTAAGGGGTAAGAATGGAAGGAACTAAAGGAGATGGGTCAATCACTTTCTCTTTTGCTTTATATACTTGTTTTATGCGAGGAGGCATGATGGGGTTGGTTTCATTATCTCATTGACATTCAGAGGAAGAAGGGGAAGTGTTTAGTGTTGGTTGATCTAAGTTTTTTGGTTTAGTTTCAAGTTGAAGCATTGTCTTGTCAAGGATTGGGATAGTGGAAGCAGATGAGGATTGATTGTGGAGGCATAAGTCAACAATTTTCTTTTCTTTAAACTTTTGATAAGCAATGAAAAAGAAATATTTTTGAGGTGTTATGGGCTCCATGGGTTCTAGCCAAAAGGCTTCTAAGGTGAAATTTCCTTTAGAATACAAAGGATTAAAGCCACTATGGTGGACAATGAATATGTCATTGTCATGTGGAAACTTAAAAAATTTGTGTATGACTAAAGTAATTGCTTTCATTGAGAGAAGCCATGGATAGCCTAGCCACAAACAAAACTGATATGATTGTGGGATGATAGAGAATGTAATATCTATTGTCTTAGATCCTATTTGTAATGGAAGAACGATCGATCCAATCGTAGGGCACGTGAAACTATTATGTTTTTTGATCCATGCTCTTGGTTTATCATAGTTATCTTGATAAAGATCATGTAAGACCAAAAATTCCTCAGTGATTAGATTCTCACCACAGGCAGGATCTATGAGTATCCCATTAGTGGGCTTATCATAAATATGTTTGGCTATGTAGAGAGGACCATCAGGAAGATTCAGAAGAATATCTTTGGAAGAGAAAGTAATATCAAGATTCTTCTTAGTTTGGCCCTTACGAGGGATGACATCTATCACTCCTACCATTTCATCCATAGGATTAAGAGGGTGTATGTGGAATAGTATCAAGATGTTTAGTCTCTTTATGAACAATCATCACATCATTGTTTTGAGTTTCACTGGCTTTGACGAATGACACATTATGTTTAGGCATGGGATTGGTAAAAATTTGAAAATTTTGATTGGGTGGGGCAACGGGTGTATTGCCTTTTGCATTAACATTTGAAATGGATAGACGACCATAATTGATGAGGTCTTGCACTATGTGTTTAAGATGCTTACATTGTTCTGTGTCATTTCCATTTTGTCTACAATAATGGAAATAAGTGTTAGGTTGGAAGGTTGGAGGAAAAGGTTTAGTTGTATCTAATGGTTTAATAGGAGGTAAAGAAATTATTTTTTGATGTATAAGTTGGGTCATGGTGTTATGGAGAGTGTTTGGTAATGGTGTAAACAGTCATTTTGGGTCTCCATAACTGTAAGGTATCGTGGCTTTAACAGCTACTACTTGGTTGTGGACAGGTTGAGGTAATTGTTGAGGAGGGGGATTGAATTGTAAAAACCCTTTGTTTGGTTTGTGAAATGGTTGCAAGTTGTTTGAAGTGCTAGGTTCATATTTCTCAATTTAGTTGGAAGTGGACTTTGCATCATGACTACTAGTCGAATTGTGATAATCACAAAGGGTTGTGTATAAGTGCATGAAAGAAGGAAATTTCATCATGGTCAATTTATCCTAAATTTGAGTTTGCAATTTTTTGATAAACATCTTTTGCAGATGTGAATCAGGAACCTTGACATCTAATTGAGCATATAATGGCTGGTAGCATGAAATGAAATTAGTTACATTTTCATTCACATTTTTTTTACATCTCATTAAATCAGCCATTGTCTTTTTCAGAGTCATATGGACTTGCAAATGACTTATAAAGGCATCAACAAGTTCATTAAATGATCGAATTGTATGATTGGGTAAATTTGATAACCACTCCAATGCAGTGTCTTTTAAGGTCCTAGGAAATAGTTTGGCTAATAGTTTATCATCAAGGACAAAATCATTGCATAAGGTTGTATAAGCATTAACATGATTAGTAGGGTCTCATTTACCTCTGTACTTCTCAAACCTAGGCTTCTCAATTCCTTGTGGCATCGGTGTTCTTAAGATTTCCAAAGATAATGGGCTACTACAGACATGGTAGGTGGATGGTGAAATTTGGTTTTGGTTTATGGTAGATATTTGTGTTGCATGGAAGAAATAGTTTGGAAGAGTTGTGTAAGGACAAGATCAGTGTAAGTGGTATGAGGTGGAAGAGAGAATGGTGATGGATTGTATGTAATGTTGGGACAAGTGAAGGGGACACTAATAGGGGTGAAGGTGGTGGAGGAAGAAACATTCAATGCCACAAAAGAACTAGGAATTCTAGTTGGAATAGTGAAACAAGGAGTCACATGACTAACTTGTTGCATGGTTTTTGTAACTTGAGGAGTGGTATAGGTAGGTATGGATGCTACAATTGGAGGAGGAATGTGAGATCCTCCTTGGCTAACCATAGTGTTTGTTGGTTGAGATGTGCTAGAGGTGGAAGAAGCATGTTTTTGGTATATCTCAACAATTTTTTTCATAACATCTAAGCCCTCGTCACTTTCAAGCATTCGATGGATGTTGTCTATAGCAAGAATTGTAGTAGTTGAAATGTTTTCAAGACACAAGTTTTGTTGCAAATGTGTTAAATCCTCATGAATGTTAATGACTTTATCTTGCAAAATGTGGGCATTTGATGTGTCAACATGCATTGTATTTGAAGGTAAAGGTGTACTAGTGGTAGTATCCATTCCTAATACACCATTTTACATACCAGGAGTAGGAGCTCGAGACAAACCAAGGTCCACAACGAGTGTGTTATCGTGGGATGCCATGAGTCGATAACTTCTTCTCACTAAAGTATTATCAATAGGGCACCAAACACTCATACAAATACCACAAGAGGTGGGGTGGATGCAAATGCAATGCAATCTAGGACTAATAAAATGAAAATAACATAAATTTGTAAACTAAAACAGGAATGCAATACTAGAAAATAGAAATGCAGAAAATACCCAATACCAGAAATTACAATGCAAAATGTGCAAGAGGACTAAGTTGCCCAGTGTGGCGAATTAGTCCCAATGATGATTTTCTTGAGATTTTTCAAAAAAATTAAATGCAATTTTATGTCTTTCAGATGCATAGATGCAACTATAGTATGAAAATGCGAATTTTTTTTTATTTTCAATTCAAAAATGCAAGCTTGTTAAGCTTTTCACTAATGCAATTTTTAAAACCCTAGGATGCAATTTAATCAATGCAATACCTAATGCAATGTAAATTAAAATAGAACCTAGGATGTACTTAAAATTAGAATTAAATATGTTCAAAGGTTGGGTTCACCAAAATATAGACAATGATTTTGGATTGCCCAACTGCTTTAAGCTCCTAGGGTTTTTCACCTAAAAGGAGAAAGGATGGGGTCTAAAATGCAAATTTATACTCTCAAGATTAATGTAAATGAGATTTAATGTATCTAATTATGATGTACTAATGCACTAATCTGAAAATAAAATGATTTAATGATGCTAAACCTAAGAAATGCAACTTGTTTGAAAACATAGTGTGATATGCAAAAACACCTAAAAATGCAAGTAAATGATGAAATAACTGAACAAAAATAGAGAGGTGCACCTGGAATCTAAAATATGATGTGAAGAGATTCTAGAATCTTAAAAATTTGACTGAAAATGTTCACTGGGACACTTACACCAGGCTGGGCGACTTAGTCCCAATTTTAGGAAAAACTTGTCTAAACAAGAATCTACCAAATGGGTATCCAAAAATGTAGAAACCACTTTCCAGGATTGGTAGTGGGACTAATTAACCAATGGTAGTGACTTAGTCCACTTGCAAATTTTAGGAATTTTGGGACAGGATCCTGTAGCTTCGGGTCTACACTTGCTTTTTTGACAAGTGTCTACTCTTGATTCTACAGAAAACGGGGTAAAAAGGGTCTCCAAGGTTGAATTAGGGTTATTTTGACTTGAATAGATTTTATGACTTCTTGACCACTTTTCAACACCTATTTCTTTGAAAAATCTACCTACAAAGTCTACAAAAATACATGCAAAGAGGGGAAAATGGTTAAGGGTTAGAGTATTGGAGTTTGCCTTGGTCAAACCCCACTTTGGTAATCAAACCCTATGAAATGAAATGAAATGGAAATATAATGATAAATAGATAACATGCAATGTCATAAACTTACCAAACTCTTGATGTAGAAATCTAAAGATATGCAATGAAGTGCTCCAATGGATGACTTGATTATGCTCAGATTGCTTGAATGCTTAATGAGTGCAAGAGATTAGGAAATTGTAGGAGATGAAAAATGAGGAGAAAATACCTTATTTATACTTGATCTTTTATATTTCCCAAAATAACACATCATAGTGTGAAATCCAAGGGGAGTTTCTTTTAGGTTTGATTCAAGTTGTTGTAGCAACAAATCAATAAATGACAATGAAACCCAAAGATCTTTGAAAACACAAGGGAAGTAAAACCACTTGGGCGATTATGCATTGCATTCGTGCCTCCATGATCCTTTTGTAATACCTTCTTGCTTGTTGGATGATGTTTCCCTCAGATTCATTGTGTGAGCAATTTGCACATGTATAAGTCCTACACCAAGCTTTGAAGGATTTTAAATATGCCTATGACCATGATTGATAATGCCTAACTATGCTAAGATTTGATCAAATAAAGATAATAAGTGTTGAAATTTCTATAAAATCTAAGTGTGCAAAATGCCTAAAATGTAATATGTCTATGCCCAATATAAAATGTCAGCATGTATGTGTGTAATCAAAAAGTGAGGAAAATGGCATTTTATAGAAAAATGTCATTTTGAATGGACGGGCAAGATTAAATGATGATGAGAACCTAAAATGAGAGGTCCAGATTAAATCTGAGAATCCCTAATTAGGATTAGGGCAAAATCCTTAATCGAACGGTCAAGATAATACCTCAGATAATCGGATCGACAGCGGAGAATAAATAAGATAAATGAATTAAAGAAATAAAGATTTTCAAAAAATCAAGAAGATAAAATTGCTTGATTTGTGAGATTCGAAAAATCAAGAAGATAAGATTTGAACTGAAGATTCGATTGGGAAAATCAAGAATCTGCCCGATTACTTGATTTTTGGAAGAATAATATCCTTTTGAATTTAATTAATTCAAAATGATGATTTTGTGAGACAAGTAAATAATCTTCTTCAGATTATTTACTAAAAAGAGTGAAAGTTAATAAAATGGAATCATTTTAAATATTTTCATTTATTTAAAATGAGAGAAAAGTGAAATTAGTAATTAAATAATCAGAAATAATTATTTAATTTGGAAGATAAGACTGAATAATTAAATAAATTAATAAATTTATTTAGTTGTGACAATTAGTGACATATTAAATA
>VDFB02244103.1:0-14985 GCA_007258455.2 Sequoia sempervirens | reverse complement strand
GTGCACTACCTCTCTTGAAAGACAATCTCCAACAACAAGTTGCTGAAAATCACCCCCAAGGTCTCTCGGGTGTCAGGTCATGACGTGCATGGAATTTCTTAGTTGATGTTTGATGTGATTTTGTTGGTAATCATAGGGCGGCTTACGGAGTTTGGTTGAAGGCGAGGTGAATTTTAAAATGGAGTTCCTGCGATGGGAAGTTAATGTGCAATTTGCTACACGTTTGAACAACAATCTTAAACTCCTATTTCAACTTAAGATTTGGCTTTACAATGTGCAATGAACCTTAGCATAGGTTATTTATTATTAAAAAAAGGAAAAAAGGCAGGGAAGAGAGGAGGTTCCTAGGTCTGAAATTAGCAATGAACAGTGATCATGGAGGGTTCTATTGCGGACAGCCTTCCCAAAACATAATTTCACTTAGCCAGATTAACTCACAGTATCATGAAACTTGTGCAAGTTTCTAAGGACTGCAAATATTCGACCATTCATTCACCATAAACATGCATGAATAAAAGATAGAAGTTTGGAGCAGCTTTTAGTTTATGCCCAGACTAACTTTACATAGCTATCTACCATTAGTAAACAGCAAAAAGTATGGACAAGAAAGGCATCAACACAACAAAATGCTACACAATCATTGAACAACATCAACTACTCTATCAAAGTAAACTAAAACATGAAGAAAAACAAAGTAAATCTATTCAAATCAACTAAATATGGGAGAAGAACCATGTAACATGCCACAGAAACTCAAGAGTCCACCAAAAGCCAATGTACTTCTATTAAAATTTCTGCAGCATGCCTTTACAACAACTCAACTCTCTCTTTGAAAATAAGAGGAGACCCCTTATTTATAGTGTTCAAAAAACAAAATGAATGGCCAAGATTGATTTGCATTGTGTGGCCAAGATTCACTACAAACTAGGGTTTCACCTACCCCCAAATATATTGCAATTGAAAATTATATTCTTGTCTTTTCCCTATTTTGTCCTCACATGACAACACTATAGCAAATTTGTCTTTTGCTGATTTCCCTTTTGCTGTAGCTATTTTGTGAGTAACTCATCTTCAATAATCAGATTTCCTTCGCTCTTCTTGATTGTGGCATATTCTATAAACTTCAAGATTAATGCTTGGAGCTTGCTCCTTTCCAATATATCCGATTGCATCACCTGGAAATTCAGATTTCTTGATTTGTTGGTGAGGGTATCCCAATCCTTGTCATACTTTGATGTGTTCTTCATTACTTGCTCGAACTGAGAAAAGACTCGTGTAGCGAAGCCTAGGAAATCGGGTGTTAGTGCATCTGCGGTTTCGCCTTCCAATTTCTTTTGGAAGTATGGCTCTAATTTCTCCGCATCCAACCCAGTTGTGGGCATATCAAAATTTGTCAACAACTTCAAATATTCTGTACAATTTGCTTTGACTTCCTTAGCCCAATCAATGTCCATCTCTACCTCATGGAACACCTGTTCTAATACCTCCTTTTGATGACCCAAGCTTAGCTTCCATGTTTCAACGAGCCAATGGTCATCTTTTAGCAAGTTAAGCTCCTTCTCCTAGAATCTATCTGGTATCTTGATGATGGCCTCAAGTTTGGGGTACGTGGTTCTGTATAGATTGGGGAAGTTAGTGCAAAACTTCGTTGTACCTTCAAGTATCCTTAACACCTCTAGGATCTTATTGGCGGTCCTGATTGCATGTCTCAAGCCCATACTGCTATTCTAGAGGACTTGCCCGAACCAATTTTTTGTGGCCTTTGTCCAATTCTTTCTCTTCTCAAGCTTGTCAATTTGCTCCTTGGACAGCAGTAGTGGTGGTGCCGAGGATGTGGTAGGGAGCTCTTCCATCGATGACCATTGTTGGATAGATGCTGTCAAATCAGCCACTTGTGCCTTCAATTCCTCCTTGGAGATCTTATCCTTGTGCATTTGATGCACGATGGTGGCAATAGACCCTTGGAAGTGGTCGATCTTCTGCTCTCGTGTGGCTGTTCCAAGATCTAAGGTAGAGATATTATAACTTACTGCTTCTTTATTCACTATTGAGGTGGCTATTTGCACGATTTTGGACCCTAAAGCGTCCATTGTCAACTGGGATCTGATCTTAGGCTTCTTTTCTTTCTTCGTGTTGACCTGGGCTCGAACCAAGATGGTCTTCAGCCTCGCTTTTGGGTCCCTTGGGGTAGGAACCTTCTTTTCTAGCTGTTTCTCTAGCCACTTGGGCATCTGAGACTCTTCCCTTGGAGATTCATGACCAGCCTCCTCTTCATGGGTGTGCTCAATCTCCATTACCTTACCAGCCGGAGTCTCTCGTTTAGTCCTTTCTCCTTCTTCCTCATCTTAGTCATGGATGAACACAATTTCCTTTTGCGGAGACTTAGTGGCTGCGTGCTCTTTGGGGCTGTCTTCCCCTTAAACAATTTTCTCTTCTTTTTCCTCTTCTTGCTCATGTTTTTTAGGCTACTCTGTCTCTGGGCTCTTATGGGTTTTAGCTTCTTCTTCGGGTTTGTCTTCCTCTTTCTTTTCCTCTTCCTCGCATGGAGGTGGTACTTCTCCTTGCTCTTTCTTTTCTTCATCTCCTTGCTTCTCGGACAGAGGCATTCCTTCACTATGTTTGGGGCTTTCTTCTTACTCCCTAGTTAGAAGTTCAATACCTTATTCCATTTTATCAGTTGACTCTTTTTCTTCTTTGGAAGGTGGTCTTTCCACTTCCTCTCCGACATCTCTGAGTTATCAGGCCAACTCCTCTTCAAGGTCTGCATCAAAGGTTTCTACAATATATTTGGTGCCATCCTCTTCTTCATCACCCTCGGAGGACTCCGTTTCTTCTCCTTCACACACCACTTTATCAATTTGCAAATGCTGGTACTCTGGGTGTTCATGGTAGTCATCTACTTCCTCCTCCAATTCCCTTGTTGCTTCTTTTTCTTGTCTCTCTAACTCCTCGGATATTCGCATTGTAGCCTTCATTTCCGGTGGTTCAGTCGGAGGAGTTGAGGTAGGAATGTTGGCAAGAATCTGTGCTAGGGCAGCTTGAATAGTTGGATTCATCAACACTCCCGACAGCTCTGTAGGAACGTTCTGCATATGTCGGGAGAATGCCTCTAGAAGTGAGAGCACGCAGACGGCATTTGTTGATGCTGCGTTTTGTGACACACCAAACATCGTAATAAATGCCTAAAGACACCCTATCCTCTTGAAACCATCACAGATGCTAAGATTGCGAGAAGAGCATATAGCGATTCCAAGGTTCCTTATGTCAAGTATTGACGTGCGGATAAGCTCAATGGTCGTTGTGATATGCTGGTAACACAAAGGGACTTATGCTAGGCTTGTTCAATTCACAATGAAGGTCCAGACAATGAGGCTCTACTGTTTGGGTCTTGGATCAAACAAACTAAAAAAAGGAGATAAAGGTTTAGAATTTCTAGTCTACTTCCTAAGAATTCAAGAGACGGTATTGACTTGGTGGAACCAATAACCACGCTTTGCTTCGCCACGCTCAACGACAACTACACAAAGGGGGGTGCAATCTTCAAGGGAGTGTGCTTATGATTTTCACGTCATGAATAACTACCACCAAATTGGACAATATTTATCCAGACATAAGTTAAGCGCCCACAAAATAAGCTTAGGCTAACTTTACGCATTGAATGAAAATCATCCATTCAAAGAAAGTATGAGCAAAAAGTTTCACCATAACCAACACTTATCAAATCTTGCATTCATCTAACATACATGAAATAAAATCTAAACTATGATGAGGGATAAGAACCATGCCAACTCCAAAATAAGAGAAGTAGTCACCATCAAAACAATGCATGCATTACTTATTACTTTAGCAGTCGTACACAACAATTACTTAACATGTTTTGCAGCATGCTCCCATGCTTTACAAATGAGGGGGGGAGCTCAATTTATAGGCTCCCCAATTACAATTAAATGACCAAGATTGATTTAGGATCAATGGCCGAGATTACAAAATAAAACCCTAATTAGGTTTGTTGCAACTAACTACCTCACCAATGAGAAAATTACATTTGATGAAACTTGTCCTTTTTACTTCAAATACCTAACCAACAAATAAAATAGAAAGTTGCATGTTAATTTGGAATAATTTGATTGGTTGAAGATGACGAGGCCACCTTAGCCGCGGCCGATGTCTCTCCTTGGTCACTTCGGTCTTGTTCCTTAGAATATTTTCCTTTGTCGCACGACTTCTATCCCCTTGTGCTTTGATCTTGGATGACTTCGCTTCTTCTCACCTACTTTGAGCACCCGCTTAGACTTGGATTGCTTTGGAATTCCTTCAAGTGCCTTGAATTTGGAGAGGAACTCCCCTGTGCTTTTGCCACAATGGAGGAAATTGGAACTTTCCCATACTTGGCCAAAATTTGGCTATTCAATTTCATTCTGTAGCACCTTCAAGATTCTGGCTATTTTTGTGCTCAAATGAACTTCGCCGGTGGATTTGTCTTCAATTTTGAATTTGGCTTATGTAGGTTGGATGTACTTGATGATGTGCCTGCCGTTGTCTTCATGATGCCAAATTCTTGGCGGACTTCCTATTGGTCTTGCCATGTGCAAGGGTGGACTTCCAAGTTTTCTTTCATCTCCCTTCAAGTCGGACTTTACACTTTCTTTGCCATTTTCCTTCGCATGAGCATATTTCATATTTAACTCTTCATTTCTATCCCCCGAAATCAGACTTCTTATTGTTTGCCATACTCTCTCTCTACAAGTTGGACTTTCTTAGACTTGTTCCATTTATTTTATTCAAGTGATTTCTCCATGGAAAACTTTCAAGACTTTTGTTGTTTATTTTTCATCTTATTTCCTCTTCACATTGTCCTCTTAGCATGGCGCACTTCAAGAAATATTTTCCAATTACCTTTCTCCATGGTGAAATTTCTCTCTCCCTTGTTATTTTCACCCTCTCTCTCTAGGCAGACTTCTTAGAGAGAGTCTTCCAAATTCCTTTTAAGCTGGGCGCACTTCAAGTTTTACTTTCCATTCATCATGGCGGACTTCCTTCACTTTATGCTAAGGCCTTTGAAGAAATGGCATACTTTCTTACTTGTTTTCCAAGTGCCTTTTAAGATGGGGCAAACTTCATAAAACATTTTCCACTTGTTTTAAAGTTGGTGGACTTGCTAGTGCTCTTTCCACTTCACCATCAAGCTGGGCGGACTTTCTTGTGGTCTTGCCACATGTCTTCAAGGTTGGGTGGACTTTTCTAAGTCCTTTCCAAATACTTTTCTAAGGTAGGCGGACTTTCTAAAGTATTTTCCAGATGTTATTAAGGTTGGGCGCACTTTGTCAAGCCTTTGCTATTTCATTTTTCCATTTCCCAAAGTGTTGGGCGGACTTTCTAAGACTTTTCCAACATGGAGGACTTTATACATTTTCCAAATAAATGTTTTAGGTCAAGGACTTCATAAAAACATTTTCCTTGCAAGTTGCGTGGCTGACTTTGACATGGTTTTCCATTTGACTTTCAACTATAGGCTTTTGACTCTCTTACCCAAGGCTTTTTGCCATTCTTTATGAAGCCAGCTCTCCACACTTAGGTGATTTTTACTATGGATTTAATGATTTCTGATGAATTTTCCAGATTTTCTAATTGATTTTTGTGATTTTTGACTGATTTTTTTTTCAGATTTCAATTGGTTTTCTGTGATTTTTTGATCTGGAAGTCTGATTTTTGATGATTTTTCAAAAATTTCAAACTTAATCAGATTTCACCATAAATTTTTTTTTTTCAGATTTTTCAATTGATTTTTCGTGATTTTCTGTTCGTTTTTTGGAACTTCTAAGTGGTTTTTGAAATCCGGGCACTTTCTAAATATAGGAACCCCGCCAAAAATAAAAAAACTTTTCCCAAAATAGCAACTTTCCAAAAATACCCCCTAAAAAATAGGAAGTCTGATATGGGCCAAAAATGCCAAAATGAAGTCCCTAAAAATAGGGGTCTAGAGGGTCAAAATGCCAAAGGTAGGAGTTGTCGGAATTGGATGAGACGACAGTCGTTCTTCATCCTCTAGGCCTTTTGAGTCCGTCTGAGGTGTTTAGACACTGATTCAGGCTTAAAATCTCAACTTGGCTCGTATGACTCTTAGAAACTCTAACTCCTCATTGCAAAAACACTGGTGATAAGCAGTTGCGACGCCATGGCAAAACCCAAAAAACAAAAGAAAAACAAAGGGTCCTCATTTGCAATGGGGCGATGTGGAAAAAGGTCACAACAAGATAAGTTGTTGTTAAGTACGGGAGAGATGTAGTCGAAGACATGGAAGCAAAGGAAAGCGGAGAAGTGGTGGCAGAGGAAGAATCTATTGTCACTACTTGCGCAGTGGGCGGAGTGGAAGCAAGGTGGACTGATATATCTACTGCTGGTAGAGAGGTAGCAACCATTGCCTGAGAAGTAGGTAGTAGGGCAGTTGTAGCAATAGTAGAGGTAGCGGGTGGAGACTTTGGCTGCTCGGCCTCCACTTCTTCTCCCTCGTGAAGTGGATCTTCTTGAATGGTATCAAGACTACTTGATGTTTTTGGCCTTTTGGAGGATTCACCCTCCAAAGCCTTCCTTGAATACACTCGGGGTTTGGACTACTTCTCAGCTACCTCTTTCCTTTTTCTTAATCTGGTGATTGGAGGGGATTGAGAAGCTTCTTCTGTTGGGGCAACAACTATCCCACTGTCAGTTTCACTTGTATGCTCTTCTTCAAGCTCCTCATAAGTTAAGGTCACTCCTTTTTGTTTCAATCGGGCATCTTGTCCATCGATCTATTCCTTCGTCCTAGCCTTGACAGGCTTTGACAGAATATCGAGGTCATCGACCTCTTGCTCGTTCCAATCAGTCAAAGGCAATGGGAGATTAACAACTGCATGGTATCGGGGATCAACGACTGTATTCTCTTCTTCCTCTACTTGGTTTGGCATCGGGAACAAGTTGACCCTCTTCACAAAGTATGCAGTCATCCGCATATAGTGCCTCATCTACACTTCTTTATCATCTTTGCAATTAGCCCAAAAGTCCTCAACGTTGTGTAAATGGGCGTATTCAGGTCCGACTGCCTTCTTGAGTTTACCATAGGGGTCCATCCGTGGCTGAGTAGTGTGGAGTCTCAAATGGTATTCCACTAGTTCTTTTTCTGAATTGTCGACACATTGAGATGTGTGAAGCTTGTATAGCCCCTGGCTGAAAGAGAGGGGATAAGGGATCCCTGCCTTATGTTTGCTGCTTAGGAGGGCATGTACTTGTCGCAGTTGCCGAGAAAGTTCTAACAATATTATCCAGTCATTGGGATACCGGGGCAGCTTGGATGGTTTGTCTGAGAAACCTTCAGCATAAATGTAGGTGAACTTCGGAAATTGAATAAACAAGAAGGCAAATTGTTTGAGGAAAACATTGGCATTGTGGGAGACCCTCCTCTTGAAGTCACCGCTAAGAAATCTAATGATGTGGCCTATGAAGGCATCATTAACTTTGCAGTAATCCCTCTTGAAGTTTCTATATTGCAATTGAGGGTAACTATCATAAACCTTTAGTTCTCTGCCTGGCTCTGTGTCTGGAGCCCTGAACAAACCTTTGTATTGTGTTTTATCAACTAGCAGGTAGACAAGATATGAGGTCATATAAAACCTTGATGTCTTCTTTACAGCTACAAATTATTCATGCAGGCAATTGCTTATGATTCCTAGCCAATAGAACTTGACTTTGCCCTTGAGGATTTCTTCCATGAAATAGAACATCCATTCCTAGAAATAAACTGCAGTGGGGAGGCCCATGACCTTGCTCAATAAGGTTACCAAATCATGATAATCTTCATAGAAATCATTGCGGTAGAGTTCCTGGGGCACTTTTGTTGCACTACCCCTCTTCTCTTTCAACCAATACTGATTGATAATCCTTTTGCATCCGAGGGGATCCGCATCCCATGTTTCCCTGGCATTTGCTATGGTGGTATCCTCCATCTCCCCATAGGTAAGGATGTGGAAAACTCTCTCTATTGACTTGGCCGATAGATCAACCAATGTGTTTCCGTCTCTGTCCATTATGGTTCTGGTTTTCTCTTGATAGGCCTCTCTGTAGGTCATCACTAGTTCAGGGGCAACAAGAGGTGGAGGGAAGCTTGCAAACTTAGCTAATCCATTGCTTCTGATTTTTCTTGCGCTTTCAGTGGTGGGGCTGATTTGGACTCTCTACTTGAATTCATCAATGCCCACTTATTCGATGTTTGTGTCAGAGATCTCCTTCCATGTTGTGTTGACTCTTGAGTTCAGAGGTTCCCCTTGGAACTTATACTTCATCTGATCCTTATCGTCTTTCCCATGGGGTGCCTTAGTTGTTTTCTTTCTTTTGTCCTTCTCGATGGTTGCCCCCGAAGATCCTGCACTTGATTCCATATATCTTGCGGGTGAAAAGAGAGGTAAGCACAATCAAGCATGAAAACATGGGAACATTAGCCAATACCCCGCAAACGGAGTTAGATCGAATAATTCAGCATTCGAGAAATCTAACATATCATCCAGATTGACATTAGTAGTTCATTGGAGGGAGTTTGAATAATTCAGGCCCCAGGGGTCGGAATTTTCTAGTCCATGGCTGGTTTTGTAGTTGTTGCGTGAGGGACGACAATCAGGGCACGACGGCCTGCCTGTCCCGACCCACCTTCATTTTTGATCAATTTGTGGGGTCCATTGAGGAGAGTGCCCTAGTATGTGGGTTAAAGTCAGTTTGGAGATTCAAAGGCATTTAGATCATCATTTGAGTGATTGAAATTAGAAAGGAGCTTTGTTGTTAGGAGTCTGCCGTTGAGGATGGCTTTGAGAGGACGACATTTTGGGGGCAGAGTTCTGATGGATGGGACCTGTAGCTCCGAGAGGCGGTGGCATAGGTCACTTGTTTTTTAGGCATTTCGGGTTGGAGGAGGTGGATGTACGCTAAGAGATTGCTGTTTGATATGGCGGACATCATATGGCAGCCTGGTGGGAGTAACCCGCCATGTTAGGTCTGGCAGAAGATAAGGCCGTCATGTTTCGTTGTTTGTCGTTGATGGATGCAAAGGTCATAGAGCGGTCGAGTCCCGGAGGATTGAAGGACGAAGGCAATTTTCGTGTGAGCACGGTAAGGACGGGACAGAGTCTCGAAGACGACAACCCAACAAGGGAAACCCGTCGAAGGCTGACCACTTAGCGATTTTCACCATTTTCATTCAAACAGTTGTGGGGTGGGCGGAACCCGGAGGTCGGAACGCCGAAGGTCAGGAGCCGTTGAAGATGGCAGATTCGACACGGCGGTCTGCGGACGGAAGTCCGCGAGGCGGGACTCGCGAAGAGCTCAACACTTGATCGTTAAAGGTTAAAATGAAGGCGGATGGCAGAGGGAGACTCGGGGTCCGAAGGGCGGGATGGACGGGCCTCGAAAGTCGAGTGGGACGGCGAAACTCCAACGGAACTCTGCTAGCGGAAGTCCGCGAGGCAGGAGCCGATACAAGCCATGACTTAAGATTTCTCAAGGGCTTGATCATAGGGCAATTTGAAGAGCGGGGCCCGGCCATCGGGAGGCTATGGTTCGAAAGCTGTTTGGGAACGACGGATCACAGGCGGCGTCCCGGGGAAGGAATCTAGCAGGGTCGGATCCGAAAGGTTCGTTGAATCTCCTCCCAGCTTATGAAATTTTGCTAAGTTAAGGCAGCGAGGAGATGGGAGCTTCTCGTGATGGCGGACTCGGGGAAGGAGTTAGCTGCACAGAGTTTAACTTTATTGTTTAACACTGTCAGCAGAAATGGAGACTTGCGGGCCCGTAGAGCATGAATGCTCTGGGTGAAGAACAACGCTGGGGAGCCTAGGTTCTGCTGTCAAATAACGGTTGATTTGTGAAGTTCGCTAAGATTTTATCACATGGGTTTTGTGCGTGTTGATCCCTTCTACTCAGTTCATGAGTTTTTCCTTTTCTAATTTATCCGTTTTGCAAGAAATCAAGGAAAAACATGAAGTGGGGCGCAGGGCGGTGAACTCACCTTGAGAATCCGATGAAGGAGGCGAAAGATCAGTAGGCAAACGACTTGAATCGGCACGGGAGCTTTTCGGGCTCGAAGGTGGCGTTGGCAGAAGGCTCTGGCTCGTTTTGACCTCTCTCTGATCAACTGATAGAATGACAATGACAACTCAAACTCACCTATTTATAGAAAATAAGGCATTAAATGCTGGCAATAAAAGCTCGTACGACGGATGCTGGATTGGTATGTTGTGATTTCAAAAACGGCCACGGGAGCATTGGGATTCGATGGTTAGGTGGCCGTCGGCGGATGGACGTTAGCAAGTTTGGCAATGAAGAGAGGACGCTAGATACATCAGGTTCCGACGGGTGGAAAGCTGACAGAGAAAGGCCATTGGATAGTTAGGTGGTGAACAAATGGCGACGGTAATTCCGGGTTCTGACGAGTGGAAAGCCGCCAGAAGAAGGCCGTTTGGAACGACGACGAGGCAACGAAATCCTGAGAGGGGGTGCCCGACTGGGCGGGCCCCGATAAGCTCCATGGACGCTGACTTTGTTAAAGCCAAGGCAAACAGCCAATGGGATTCTGCAAGGACTTGGAACTTTGAAAAATTTAGGGGGTGAAACATGGTCGACTCAAAAGACTTCTCTAAGGCTCATTGACCATTCTGAACACCAAACAGGGGGCACGCAAAACGGGGCGGCAACCAAAAGTGACTCGGCAAGGCGGAGGAAAGAGAGGGTCCCCGTTCCGAACGGGGTGTGTGTGCTGAAGGCACAACATGTACCAAGGCAAGGGATGTGTCCCCAAGGAGCACTGGAAATTTCATATAGAGGAAAGTTGATACTTGCTTCAAACC
This sequence comes from Sequoia sempervirens, assembly GCA_007258455.2. Classification (NCBI taxonomy): domain Eukaryota; kingdom Viridiplantae; phylum Streptophyta; class Pinopsida; order Cupressales; family Cupressaceae; genus Sequoia; species Sequoia sempervirens. The sequence continues at coordinate 4,120 of VDFB02244103.1, read as the reverse complement.
ACCACTGGTAGCATTTCGTCAATTGCCAAGTAGAACAAAGATGGAGGATTGAATATCAAAAGTTTTAGAACTTAAAACAAAGCTTTGACAATGAAAATGGCGTGGAGATTCAGAGACATTCCTAAAACTATTGGTCATTCCATTCTTCGGGGAAAATACTTCATTTCTCAGTCAGTAGTCCTATATAAAGGAGAATTTTCAATTATATTGAAATAGATTATGTTCAACAAGAATGACAAGGGCTATTAGTAAATTATACATGTGCATCAGTTTTCTGAAACCTGCTTTTCATAAATTTTTCCGGGCTCATGCTCCAGATATAAATATAGTAATTTTGTTTTATTCAATAGTAAAATCATATGTTTTTCAAAAAGAATACGTTAGTCAAAGGAAAATCCAACTTTTGCACTGATTTAGAATAGAAAAATAATCTCTTAAAACTTCTTGGAATATAGTTTTTTGTTGGCTTGTAGAACGATATGGCATAACAGTTTCACAATGTTGCCTTATAACTTGTTGAAGAAGAAGAAGAAGAATAGGAAGGTGGAGAGAAAGAATAGGGTGTAATTGTGGATTAAAAGTAAAGGATGGAGTTTGTGTTGGAATTGAGACATAAGTGGACTTTGTCAAGGAAATGACGATTCCTATTTGTGTAATTATAGAAATTTCAATTTGGTGTATTCTCTTTTAACTTGTGGTTTTTTTATCATTCTATGCCGGCTTAGGATGCTTATGTGGTTAAGCCCACTTATATTTATTCTGGACCACTACTGTTGTAAATGAATGCTAGCATTTAATCCGTTAGGGACATCTACCATCACGAAGTCCATATTATATTTTTATTCATGTCCTACGATTATCCAATGTTTAGATATCTAAATCAATATAACCAACCTAGGTAGAATGCGACTGTAAGTCTCCATTTTCCTTGATAAACTATTAGAAGAGGCTTGGTTTGTCTTCATATTTTGTTAGAAGTGAGCAATAAATGTGTATCAGTGTAAAAGGCTACCCCAAATTGCTTATACTTTTTTCAATTTCCTTCAACTAGACTGCTCAGGCATTTCGTCAAACCAATGTATGAATAATGTTTTGATTTGAGTATCATTGAGTTTTTCCAATACTATATGCCACACAAAGTTTACCGATATATTGCACCTCAAAAGAAACCTTCAACTCTAGTATAACCAATTACAAATGTAGAGCATTGATTGTTACAACTACCACCAAATAACAATCTGTAGATAAAATATCAATGAACTGTAGAATTTGTGCTTTATTTATCGCAGTGATTACATAAAGATTTAATAATCTAGACCTAGGAATTTCGCTCCAAAACCTTGCTTTAGTTTGAACGTTGCATGTACGTATTGAATGCTCTGCCTGCAATATACAAATATAACCAGAGCTGCAGTAGCCATCTGATTGCTACGCTGACCCAATACTTCATTTGGACTGATGAATCAAGAGAGGGGCCCACCACAAATTAATATATCTTCATAAACTCGTGACCAACTTATCTAATTGGAGATTTAATTTTTATTGGGCCTTTCTTTATACACATAAATCACACGTCTCCAATAAATTCGACTCTCTTGATATTTCATTTTATTAAGGCATTTGGTAATTAAATCATGCTGCTCTAAAATATATCATCGCAAAAACTCCAAATCATATGCTATCGTGGTTTTAAGCTTCCACGTTATTTTCCCTTGACGCCACCTATGCAAACTGAAAGGTCATGACTGTCAAAATATTTCAAACACCTTACGACTCCTGCTCTCATGACTGCTTTGATAAATCCTACTCCTTGTCTTCATTCCAAACCATGCCAATGTATCCTTCTTTCACATTGGAGTGGCTCACCCAATAACATAGTTTTTGAATTCTCCAACCCGACTATTCTTTCCCGAACGCCTCCTCAAAGCTTCCAGACACCACAATGACCGTTCCCCTTCCATTGGCGAGTCTGAGAATGAGATAGCTTTCGACAAAGATGCAAAGGTAATGCCACAGATAATTCACCAACTGCGGTTTTTCCTCTATTTACGAATGCTTTGCAGATTATGTTTGCCGTTTCCAATTACTTGCAGTGGCTTCTTTCAATTAACACGAAGACTCCTCTAATATTTGCAGCGGCTCTTTGTTGATCCCGTGGCTCAAAAAAATTGACACGTCACCCACAACAATTTCAGATGGCAGCAGTTCAATTTTCCTTGAGCATCGATTCCCTATTAAAAACGACTGTCTTTGAAACAACACAACAATTGATTTTAAATTCCTAATTGCATATTTCAAATATGATGGCTCTTAATAAGTCATTCATAGAGCATTTCAAATCCATAAAGGTAATCAGTGGTGGTTTATTTAGACTCTGCTTCTTGAATGAACTCGAATTCGCACTATACTTACAATGGCTAGAATTTTCCTTCATTACATCATACAATTATCCTCTGCATAATTCCTTCAAAGTAGGTACCAAGCCAAGACATCCTTATCTCACAATTGTAAAAAATTATTAACAATAAATCTTGAAAACATATGCAGTTAACACCACACAGAAAATACATAAATAACTCAATCTTCGTTTATAATTCTTACTCCACTATTCATCAGCAAACACTTCCAGCAATGAACTGACATTACAAATTATTGAATATTGAATTTTAGAAATTTGTCTTAAAAGACTTTACAAAATTTCATCAACAAACAATCGTTTAAAACCAAGTGAGAAAACTGATTGTCTTCTCTAGCTATTAGCCAGGGTAGATCTTTCACTGCCGAAGCCAATCTTCTTTCAGAGGTCACCCCACCTCAGAAAGGTTGTGAACCATGTCCACCAACAAGAATCTGTTCCAAAATCCAAAATCGAGCCTAACCTGCAAAAATGCTCTCTCTAATCTTTTATTCCTCTCCATTCCGAAACTCCTCTGACTTCTTGAATTCTCATCTTTTTTTGCTTTTCACTTTTAATTTAATTCTTTTTGAGAATTCCATCTAAAAAGTAACTTAATTAATTCAATTTAACTTTTCTATATTTTAAGTTTCTTTTCCACTATTAATTTAAGTTGTCCATTTTTAATTTAACTCTTTTGACAACTTAAATTAATAATTTTAACTTTATGCTGACACATAAAATTTGGGACATTACAAACAGATATAAACGAGGGAGCAATCCCTTATCATTAATAAGAGGTTGTAATTACTGGTTATATAAATGTCAAGTGGAGATAACCAACATTTCCAAGTGGTAGATGTAGATGCACTTGTAATCAAATAAGAGTCTTCACATGTTGAATATTCTAAACGAAAAAATAAGTATTATTTTTTTTCTCCTTTTGTGAAGGTGGAATACATTTATTTGTACTTATAATGAGGACACTCCATCATCATAGTTGGAACATTATTCCTTGTTTATAATGTTATAGTGAGCTCATGATGCATAATGCTGAAGAGAAACATAAAATGTTCTAAATTGTGGGTTTCCTATGTGCAAGAATGTGAAAACTACTGATGGGATTACTAAGAAAAAGCTTATTATGCTTGGGCTCTATCAATATCACACTTCTATAAAAAGTTGATAATTTTTACTATCTTGATGTCTTGTTGGGTAAAATCCTTCATTCCCAAAAAAGAGTTCCCATGCATTGAATAGCCTAAGTATATGACTCACTTCTCCCTTTGTGAAGGTGGAATAGACTTATTTGTACTTGTAATGAGGATACCCAATTATACTGGTTGGACCATTAAGCCTTACTATTATATAAGAATAAGTATTTATATTAGAAGATTACAACAGTATTGGCAACCTAATGTTGTAATGAGCTCATGATTTTAAGGCTGAAGAGAAACATAACATGTTTTGAATCTATTGGCAGCATAACATGAGCTCCTGATTTTTAAGGATGAAGGGTTTCCCACGTGCAAAGACTGAAAATCATTGACGGGATTAGTATGAAAAATATTGGAATGCTTGGGCTCCGTCAAGATTACTTCTAAGAAAAGTTGATAATTTTTACCATCTTGATGTCTTGTTGTGGGAGAAGACTTGTTTATGTGACAAAATGACTCTAATGGAGACACTGAATATTGAATGTCTATACAACCTTTAAGATTAGGT
>VDFB02244100.1:0-11442 GCA_007258455.2 Sequoia sempervirens | reverse complement strand
GACTTTAAGGTCCTTCAATCACTCTACAAACCCCAAACTTAGAATGGGGCTAGGCAAGCTAGTTTTCAGGTTCAACACTATGCCTCAGGTAGCTCTCTTCCCGAGGACGAAAGTGCGGTTCCAGGATGATAGCGCAATGCGCTAGTGTCTCTCAGGTGTGTTGGTGTTCGTACGACCAAAAGACTAAAAAGACAAGGTGAACCACTAGAAAAAATACTAACGACCTAGTTAATGGTTTTTAAGAGAACAAAACAACACTATGAAATAAGAAACATATAAACGGGTGTGATAGAGCAAGTAGATTAAAGCTAGGGTGACAAGAATGATCTCATAAAAGAGCATGTTCACCAGCTAGCTCCAAGAAGCACGTCCACCTACACACAATAAGAGGAAAATTTTTGGGTGGATGTATAGGGGCCTGCCTCAATCAAACCCCCATTTTGGTGTTTCCACCTCCACGGACAGCCAAGATAGTGATAATGGAGAAAAATTTATGATAAAGGAGAATGAAAGAAATGAACACAATAACACTACAAAACAGTATTATGCTACTCAACCGAAATGTAGAGGAGAGGAGTAGAAAGCTTACCACCTCCACCAAGAGCTCACTAGCTAATGGAGGAGAGAATGAGAGGACTCAAGCCCCTGCTGTAATGGTGTTGTTCCACACTTGCTCTACGGAGTTGACGAAGTGTTGTTGTTGTTGCTATGGAGTGCAAAGTGTTGCTTGAAGGCTTAGAATGCAAGGAGTGAATGCTATAATGCTTGGAGAGATCAATTTGAGTGCTTAGAAGGATGCTTGAGCTTGTGAAGAAGATGAAATTCCTAAAGAAGGAGTGAATTTAAAGGGAGAATGGGAAAAACGGCCATATTCAGGTCAATTGGTCAAAGGGGGTTGTTACAAATCAACCCCACTGGGAAGTGTAACGCCTCTACAAGCTTCAGACGCAGGAATCTGTTAGGGACATAAGTGTTCTACGTGGATGTCTACGCACCATGTGGTCATCTCCAATAGAGATTCTCCTACCAACCCACAAAATAGATGCCAAGTGGAACAAAGGTAGTGGGTTGGTGTGGAGTTTTGCCTTTGAATTTGGTTTTCTAAGGTGAGGGAGTGTAAAAGGGGAATTTTCATAAGGGATGCAAATTCACTCCTATACACCCATAAACTAGGAGAATTCGCCCATGCTCATTGAACCAACTATGGAAGTCAATATAGGCATAGGTGAAAATCTTAAAATTTTCCACTTTGCAGCATCACTAATAGAAATAGAACTACCAAAATTTCATGCCTTTTTCACAAAATGCCAAATCAACTTTGCTTGGTCGTATACTGATATGCCTGGTTTAGATCCTGAGTTGGTTTTACACCATTTTCCATTGTTCCCTAACACCAAACCAATGAAGCAGAAACTCAGGAAGATGCATCCACAAATTACCTCATTGGTTAAAGTTGAGCTAAAAAGTTATTGGATGTTGGCTTCATTCACCCCATAAACTATGCCAAGAGGATTTCTTAGTACCAATGGAAAAACCAATAGGAGGAATCTGCATATGCACTGACTTTCGAGATTTGAATAAAGCATGTCCAAAGGATGACTTTCCCCTACCAAACATTGGCATAATTGTGGACTTGACAGCAGGTTACGAGATGTTGTCCCTCATGGATGGCTTCTCAAGATACAACCAAATCATAATAGCTCCTCTAGATCAACACAAGATGGCCTTTACATGCCCTTAGGGAACATACTGCTAAAATGTCATGCCTTTTGAGCTAAAGAATGTCGGGGCTACATATCAACGCACAATGATGATAATATTCCATGACCTCATGCACACCCTTATGGAAGACTATGTGGATGACCTATTGGCTAAATCATTGACATGAGGTGATCATCTATGAGTACTAGAAAAAATATTCAAAAGTCTAGAAGAGTATAAGGTGAGGCTAAATTTGAAGATATGTGTATTTGGAGTGGCATCAGGAAAGCTCCTAGGCTACATCATTTCTAGAAGAGGCATCAAAGTTGACCCTACCAAAGTTAAAGCCATACTACATGCCATCACCTACCAACATCAGTCAGATCCAAACACTACAAGGAAGACTCCAATCCATCAAACGAGTTATAGCACAATTAGCAGACAGATGTCAACCACTCCATAACTTGCTTCAAAAGGGAGTACCATTTATGTGGACAAACAAGTTTCAAGAACCTTTCCAACAGATTAAGGATTACCTGCTAATAGCACTAGTCTTGATGTTGCATGTTGATGGAAGACATGTTATACTTTAAATATCAGCAACTCCATCTGCACTGGGGACATTACTTGCACAAAATGATGATGAAGGCAAGGAACGAGAAATCTAATATATTAGTCGAACACTTGTGGGATATGAACTCAATTATAGTCCTATCAAATGTGTCTGCCTTGTGGTAGTTTTTGCTACTCAAAGACTTAGGTACTACATGCTAAATCATCAAAGAAAGATTCTGGAAAAAATTGATCCATTAAAGTATCTTCTCAGTAAAGCAACATTGACATGTCAGTTAGCAAAATGGGTTATGATGCTAAGTGAATATGGCATCCAGTATGTTGAATGCAAATCCATAAAAGGATAGATCATAGCTAACCAACTCGCAGATGCACCTACCAAAGCAGATCACCCATTGATATCAAACTTTCCTGATGAGTCTATTTTCATGTTGGACACTCCTGCTACATGAGAGTTATATTTTTATGGATCTCATACAAACCATGGTTCAAGCACAAGAATATTGTTTATCACCCCTCAAGGTGACACCATACCCAAGTCATTTAGGATTGCTTTCCCTTGCACACATAGCATAGCAGAAAATGAGGCTTTTCTCACGAGACTACACATGGCAATAAAATAAAAAATCGTAAGCCTTCATGTATATGGTGATTCACAATTGGTAATCTGACAAGTCAATGACAATTATGACACAAAGGACAAAAATCTTACTCCCTATAAGAGGAAGGTTGACAGTTTCAGGTAGTACTTTGACAGCATCATCTTTTGTCAGGTCCCTCGCATTCAAAACAAGGCAGAAAATTCTATGGAAAAAATCGTTCCCTCTTGGATATTCCTGATAATGTGCCACAATACGAGTTCTTGGTAGAATAGCTATTGGTCCCCACCTTTGATATTCTCGAGTCTAAGATGGTGTGTGAGCTTGTTGGTCCTAACTCCCCATTGTATAAAGACATTTACGACTACCTTCATGACCAAATCATCTCCCCTGACCTATCCTCCAACCAACGTAAGACCATTCGCAAAGCCTCCAAATACGCCATCATCAATGACACCCTTTACTGATGAATCTTAGACAACACCCTCTTGTGATGTCTTGATACCAATGAAGCACAAATGACCTTACATGAAGTACACAAAGGTATATGTGGATCCCATTCTAGTAGTTTGACCCTAGCCAATAATATCATGTGTGTAAGATACTACTGACCCACAATGGAACGAGATTCATACCACTTTGTTAAGAAGTATCGATAGTGCCAAATTCATGGAGACTTGATACATGCACCAGCTCAGGAACTCTGGCCGATAACATCACCATGGCACTTCGCCCAATGGGGACTCAACCTCATAGGTAAGATCCATCCTACTTCATCCAATGGTCATAAATTCATCATCACAGTGACTGGATACTTTACTAAATGGATTGAAGCAATCCCCATGACATACATCACTAGAAAAAAACTCTCAAAATTCATCCTCAATTATATCATTTTCCAGTATGGTGTTCCTCAATCCATCATCACTAAAAACGGTCATCCATTTAAGAACCAAGAAGTCTACTAGCTTTACAAAAAAAATCATATCCAACATCACTTTTCCACCCCATATTACCCACAAGGTAACGGCCAAGCTGAGGCATCTAACAAAACCCTTATCAAAATTCTTAAAAAGACCACCAATGTCGTTGGTCATGACTGACATCTCCAACTTAATCCTGCCTTATGGGCCTACTGCACTAGTATCCGCACTCCCACAGGAGCCGCACCATATTCCCCCATCTTTAGTTCCAAGGCCATTTTACCTATCGAGGCCGAGTTACCTTCCTTGAGGGTGTCCATGCAAGAGCATATTGATGATGAAGAGTATTGTGTTTCCAAACTACATGAGTTAGAACTACTAGATGAACAGAGACAAAATTGGTTCATCCACAAGCTTATCAAAATCGTCTCTATCGCAACTACAACAAAAAAAAATTGACTTGACACTTTGACATTTCCAACCTGGTTTTGATGTAAAATACCAAGAATCAAGTAGAGCAAGAAAAGCCAAGAAAATTTGAACCTAATTGGTTGCGTCCCTACATCATCACGATAGTCTATGGATTAGGAGCTTATCAGTTGTCAACACTTGTAGGCGAACCATTTTTAGATCCCATCAACAACTTGCACTTGCACAAATTCTACACTTAGCTTTAGAGAGCCATGTCAAAAACTTGAGAAATACAAAAAAATAAAAAATAAAAAATAAATCATCACCTTGATGAAAACCTGGCAAACAGGCATCTTGGTGACACCAAAAAAAAAATCAAAAAAATCAAAAAATTAGTAAAGAGAAATAATTCGTCCAATAGTGAAAACCACTTCGGTGGCACTTTGGATAAGTACCATGGTGAAAACCTAGCAAACAAGCGTCGTGTGTAGTTGATCTTTGCTCTGTCTTCTACCATCATTTTATCTAGTTTTCCCCCTCACCCATAATAAATCCATACTTCCCCCTTTGTCTGTCATCCATAATAATGCTTGTTGTCCTTCCCATAACCTGGAATGATTGACATTATGCATCCTTTTTCCTTGCATTATCTACCTCCCATAACGCTTATCCCATTCCACCCCTAATAAATTGGTCCTATACGTGACTAGCGGCAATTCCTTAACCTACATCTTCATTAGATCCTACACTTGTTGTTGGAGGTCCCTATATCAAAAAGACAAATAAATCAAATATCCCCAAAAAGACAAAAAAATCAAATATTCCCAAAAAGACAAAAAAATCAAATATCCCCAAAAAGAAAAAAATCAAATATTCCCAAAAATCCAAAAAAATCGTAAAACTTCAAAAACCCAAAAAAATCAAAACATATCAAAAACCCAAAAACATCTAAATAATCTTCAAAAATCCCAAAAAAGAGTCAGAGTTAGTCATGTCAGTCAAAGTCTAGTCGAACTACGTTGCCTCTATGTGTATAACATAGGCAAGACCATCAATTGATGAGACCTTGAGGCACTAGGTCAGTCCTTTAGGGTTTGTTGAATAATGTCAATCATGCATCAGTTCATAATAAATAAAATATATTCAAGTCATGTCAAATTATGAGGTCTTTGTGCATTGTTATGCAAGCAAGGCCATCAGTCGATTAGCCCCCAAGGCCCTAGGTCGGTCCTTTAGGGTTTTTTGAGTCAGTCATAATAAATCACATTTTCATCAGACACAAATAGTCATTGAAACCTAAACAAGTCTTGAATCAACAAAAAAACTACCCAACAAGTCTTCAATTCAACTCAGTTAATTGCCTAATCAGTCAAAACATCAAATCAACATCAAACATTCAATCAATCAAACTCTTGTCTTATACAGGATGTGTCCTTCCTGAAATCAGATATTTTCATAAATCAAACTCTATCACTCGCCTTATACAAGAGGTTACATGATCGAAACCAGACTTGATGTCTTATATGACATGTTTCCTCTCCCAAAACCAAGCATTGTTAACCAATCAACCTATCAATCAACTAGTCAATCAAACATCGACAAACAATTATTAGCAAACACTTTGAATGGTTGTTGACTTTGGTCGGTCTAATTTGTCTTATCTTTTTTCTTTGTCTTTTAGGTCATGTTACTATCTACCTCGAGGATTCTCCATGAAGGATATAGAGGAGAGATGATGTCTCATGACTCGTCTTTTCTTTTATTGTTTGTGTATTTTCTTGGCGAAAGATTGGGGAAAATTTTCAGTTATTATGACTCAAGACATTCCTTTTATGACGACTATTTTTACAAGTGGATGACCTTGCACACTTTGGTCCATGTCATACCATGGTTTTTATTGTCCATTTGTCACATTTTAATTCCCAATGATGATTAAATGCAATTCCTAGCATCTATTAAGAAAAATATTGATCTTCATTGTCTCCGCTAACGCCATGCTAACATCCATATCCTCCACACTAACATTTCTTCTATCTGCATCTTCATGGTGTCTTGTGACACACAAAAATATCCTACATACATAACCATGTTAGAAACATCATTGACATCATCATAGTATGCATCATCATATAGTTCATCTATATTGCATTAGAAAATAAAAAACATAGATAGAATATATGCATCTCATGACCTCTGGCATCCATATAGCATTATAATTTCATACATATCATCGCATAACCCAACATAATCATTGCATAAATATTATCATAGGTCATCATACATTGCATTAAACATCACATTTAGCATGTCATCACATCCACATCATTTCATAATCATAACCATACATTATGTTTCATATGCATTGCATTTGCATCATATAAACATTACATTACATCACATTCATAATTTACCATAAACATCACATTGCATATCCATAAGCATTGCATATTCATAATCATATCATATCATTTTTCATCAATAATTCATTAGGAATACATCATAAGGCATATACTTGACATTCATAATCATCGCATCTCATCCATAAGGCATTCTAAAATCAAATGCATCCATCCAACACCTAGGAATCATATACAAGTATATAACATACATTAGTCATCTATATTGCATCAAGATATAGCATCATCACATAATCATATAGAATGCATAAGACATCATAAAGCATAATCATCCATCACATAACATCATAAATACATAACATAGGAATGCATATCATATAATCACCACCAAAATCATGTATCATATATATATCGCTCAAAAAAGTGTCACAATACAATGTCAAGATGTATCCAAAAATAGAGCTTGCAAGGTAGATGGTAAAAAATATTGTGTTCTGATACAATATCAAAATAATCCCTAGCTATAGCTACTCTAATCCCCTAAGGGTAATGTTCATGATGATGGCTTCCTATCCTCTCGGTGCGGAGACCCTAATAACCTATGCTTGAATCGAGACCTATCATATGGTCTTGATTGTCCAAGCCCTAACACACCACCACTGCTCTGCAATCGCCTGTTTTGGGACCTACCACTGCTCAAGGCCTTTATGGTGCTTGACTTTTTCCTCCTTGGTGGCACTTCTCTCTCATACAAATCCTGATAATATGACTCTTGCCTGCCTAACCTCTAGGTCTCTCTGGCCATATCTGCAGTCAACCCACTACAAGTGGCTATGAATTCTATCACTTGTTGATCAACCCATTGCTACCCAAGCACTATTGCATCCCTCTCCATCCTCAAGGCATCCCTCTATGCCCTTAAAGCCCCCACCTCCACCTCTAGTTCATGTATCCTTTCTATTGCTACATCCAATCGGGCCTAAAGGTTTGTTGTCCTTTGATCTACTAGACCATCTCTACCTCTTATGGGAATCTCCTCTAGCCCCTCTCCCACATCTACACCCATCACTATCCTCTTGCGGAGGACTCACTTTGCCTTGGAGATCTCCTCCTCCCCTTGCCTCTCCTCCTCCTCTTGTCTCTCCTCCATCTTTTCCTCCTCCATGACCACATCATGTTGACCAACATATACCAATGGCTCCTCCCCCTATCTCTCCAATGATTGAAATTTATCGCTTTTCTCGACTTTATCCTGACCTTTGATCCTGACTTTTGAAATTCGATTTATCGACTTTACCTCGAGCGATTTTCCTTCCATTTATCATCTCCTCCATCTCTGCATCCCCCATCTCCTCTTCATCCCTAACCCCAAAATCGACCTCATGGGCCCCTGCCTCGAAGCTCTATGGGCATCGATTGATCTAGATTTGTGAAAGGCTCGGGCCTATGAGTGGCCCATTAGGCTTCATACTCTACTGTGGTGCCTGCATTAACATCACCATCCCTCCATCCCCATTGTACCAAATATAAAGCATCTATCCCCTACTCTACCACTGCCACCGGTATCATCTATCCCCATGGTTGAACCTCGCATGATGATTTTGCAACCTCTCTTGTCCCCCTCAGCACATTCTAGGTCTCCCCAAACTGCCACTGCACCCTATCTAGTAGGTACATCTCTATGATGTGCTACGATTGGAATGTTCATCCAATCAAAAACCTAGCCTATCTGCACCATGGTAGGTGTTCATCCTTATCTAGACGTTGTTGGAAGTCCCTATACGGTCTCCATATGAAGCTCACAAGTAAATCGATGCCATTCCTCCAATAACCAATGTCCCCAACATGGGTCTGGGTCACAACCTCACCATATAGATAAACATAGGGCATCCCATCACCTAGTTTCCTGCCCATTAGAGGATGGAACACGGCAATGTGCTCCCACGCCCATACCATCAATAGTGTCACCCCATAGCTCATAGATTGACCATCGAGGTAGGCGATGTCATGAAACTAAAAATATAGCATGGCTAATAGGCAGGCCCCCATGCATAGACTGTCCCTCTCCTCATCATCCCTGCGAGCACCTCACCCCATCCGACTGGAATTCTATGTCCTCGGTGGTCTAGTATAACAATCCCGACAATGAGTGTACACAAAATGCAGTCTCGTCTCTCATATCTCTCTATTAGACACTCCCACCTAATCTCGTATTCCTTGATTCCTAACTCCATGACATCGTCATGCTCATGATGCTCCTCAATGGCTCGATATCCCCGCACTAGATCATACCTCACTCTCTTCGCGGATCGGCAGCCTCAGAATTCTTTAAACGTCATCCAATGTCATTGTCACCTCCCAGTTGAAAAGTGGAATTAACATGTCTCTGAATGCAATCATGACGAGCATATATGTCACATGCTATAGACCTAGATGCATCAACTGATGCTTCCTAGCGTCAAATAACTGATCTTGAAGTTAGAATGTGGACAGTTGTGACTTGTGTATAAGTTGGGGCAAGGAAAACCTATGGTCACAAGAAAAATTCATTGCATCAATCTAAAACCTAGTCAAACCTATTGGACCAAAATTGCAAAATAAATTTCATCCTAAACTAGGGAAAATCTTTACTCGAGTGATTGTGTCGCTCTGCTTAACAATCATGTCACACATAGAAAATGTGTCACATTTTTTCATATGCATTGAAAAATTACACTTGCGACCCATGCATCACTAAGGTCACTTGGGATTAACCCCCAATCAATTGCATATCACTTTTGCACATGTGTTGTTTCATCTAGCACATGCAGCTCACGTTTGCGAATGTATCGTTCCTGACCATGGATGCGGTTTAGGAAGCAAATGTGGCACACTTTACAGTTGTGTTGTGTCTCATTTGTTAGACATCCTACCCTACACTTGCAATGCACCATGACAATTGCGGTAAACCACCTCCACATGTGGTGCACGCAATAGCAATTGTGGTGAATGACATTCACCGCGTTTTCTTTCTCAACTTTGGGGCCCTTAATCTATGCAAAAATGAAAACTTGACGAAGTGGGTTTGATATACTCACCGAGTCATCCAAGCCCTCTGGTCATCTGAATGTTCAAACTCTAAATCCATGGTGAGAATCGTGTGGAACTGGTGATATTTTGGCAGCAAATCTTCCTAGATCTCTCTTATCTCCAAGTGCACAAATGAGGACAATTTACCACTCAATTCCTATTTATACCCACTCAATTTTAGGGTTTGAATTAGGGTTTGTATTGGTTGCACTCTATGAGAGGTCCTAAACATTAATTTGGCTACCCTGAAGGTCCTACAAATCATTTATTTTTTCATAAATGCATTCCTGACTGTCAAATTAACCTATCAGAATAATTTTCAAATTTTTGAAATTTTGAAAAAAAAATGAAAAAATTTCTAAGTACAGGTCCATACCATTTACATCGGGGCATATTATTAATTTCAAATTTATTTGACACGTAACATGATAAATCAGATAATCAAAGAGGGCAAAAATGTAGACACAAAATTGTCTTTAGGCCTACTTAACACGCTTCTTATCCCTTTTGTCCCCAATAATAAATAATTTTAATTATTTGATTATTGTCTACAATGTCATATTTTTTCTGGCTAATTAAAATAAATCTTAACTATTTAATTCACTATCTATGTTTGACAATTATTTATTTGATTATTATCATCTCTTCTACTATAATTAAATAATTATGTTTTTTGTCATAAATTAAATAAATTTTATTTATTTAATTGTCTACTAATTTGTCATTTTCTTCCCACTTTTAAATTAAATCATTATTTAATCAAAAAGTCAACTTGTCACATGTCTTCTATAATTAAATAATGTTTTCATTATTTAATTATTCACTTTCCCTCCTAAATTAAATAATGTTATAATTATTCAATTTCCTCCAACAACCTCTTCTTTTGTGCCAACCTTATTATCCATTCCAATCTTATCCCTTCATGTCTCATTCAATTTCCACCCTTGATTGAATTATTTTGTAATTCAATCTTGGCCATTCATCCTTATCTTTGCCCTAACCCTATTTCATACTACAACTTTCTTTCTTGGTCATTGATTGACATATCTTATTGGTTTTTAATCCCAACCCTTCATTCCAATTTGACTTTCTATAAAAGACAACTAGCATTGTCATTTCAACCTACCTAGTTGGTGTGCAAGTACATGCCACTAAGGAGACAACTAGTATCTACAATATTTTTCTATCATTGTCATTGGGTTATTATTGCATACTCAAATCTTAGGGAAATCAATCATATCAAGCAAAATGGAGAAGGACAATGGAGGTGAATCAACCATGGCATAGGCAATATTGCTTTATGTTTATGTTTCTATGTTGTATTGTACTTCATTGTCGGTTTAGGGACTTATGGTTGTAGTTTTGATTATTTATAACATTAACCTGAATTTTACCCTAGATTACAATATCTACCCTTGAGTTTGGTTCTATGTAGAATTTGACACAATTATTTCAACGTATAAGATGATTTTGAACAGCTAACATATCGGTTTTGCAGGATGCAATTCCTAGTGTTGTGGTTTTGCAAATGACTACACTAGGGGCTTCATTCTCCTATTTACAAATGAATCGCAATATCCATATGAGTATCATTTTATGTAGCATGATTTACTTTTGGTACTTTAGCTTGCATATGCACATAGTGTCATATGGCCGCTAAAGTGGGGGCTAAATGTAGCGTAGAAAATTGTATTCCCTTGTAGGTGATAGTACAATTTCACGCTTAGTTTGGACCTATTTTAGTGACCTTTGAAATTATGCATTTTTAACCCTTCCTAAATAGGCCCTAATTCCCTTTATTATGCATTC
>VDFB02244096.1:52831-94840 GCA_007258455.2 Sequoia sempervirens | reverse complement strand
AATCTATATTATCCTAAATAGCTTAAAATGATGATGTGATGTGATGATGAACAATGCAATAATGTTATGATTATGCGATGGATGTTATATGCAGATACTTAGACTAATAGATCTATATTATGATGATGAAAATGCATGTGAGATGATGTGCATAATGCTGATGGTTTGTGGATGCAGGATAGATGCAGGATGGATGCATTGGTGATGTTATGTTAGTGTGAAGAGAAGAAAGAAGAAATGAGATGATGATAAGAGGATCCAACAAATACATTATTTGACGAGACTTTATTAGAGATAATGATGATGATAGATGATGATGATTTGCTTATCTAGGATTGGGATTTTAAAAGGGCTATTTACCTTATGTTTGATAACACACATAGATACAATGCATCAAGGTATAAAGAACCAGGATGGTGTTGTACCTAGTGTGATGGACTTTGACTCAACAAATAGATAGGAGTATTCTTGTTCAAACTTGACATACAAAAACCTTGCTAGGAGGTACTTAACAAAGCAAGTATTTTCCAAGTTAGTTTACAATAACATCCAATAAGCACAACATACAAAAGATAATAATAATTCCCCCATTCCTATTTCTCTAAATCCTCTATTCGCATATAATCGAGAAGTCCCTAGAATGAGCGCAATAAGATAAACCAAAAGAAGAGATCAAGTACCCAAACAAGCCAATGTTCTTCATACCTTTAGCCAGAGGGATGTGTTTTGATATGATAAGAATCCAAGTGATATCCAAAAATGATGCCCATTATCGGAACGATATATCCTAGGACATGCATTGTATAGAATGATGATGGTTTGATAAGATGATTGATAGGCTGTTGATATAAGGTTGACTGACATGTTTGAAAGTGATCAAGAGTTTGCTTTTGCATTTAAATTTTTTTTTGTTTCAATTTTGATTATTGCATTTGTAGTTTGATTGAGACATAGTTTCCCCCAGTATTGTGGAAGTAGTACCTTTGTTCTTTGATTCTTTCTATTCTGAGATGTCTTGTTCCATAAGTTTTCTATGATAGATAGCCATTTTAGATGATGTTAGTTCAATTTGCTACTTTGCTAACTCTAAAATATTATGTTCTATCTGACCTGCTTCCTTGAGTGGATAATGTTGGATATCTTCATACATGATGTCTTCAATCTAGATTTTGGATATATCTGATCTTGATGTTGACAACTTTGTTTGAATGTAGGAATTAATAACCTGATCCTTTTCTGTGATAATATTAGGAGTAAAGGAATCTTGTTCTAAATGAAAATCATCTACATGTCCATCCGCAGAAAGCATCTCATGGGTAGATGGAAGAGTATGAGCTACATGGATATGATCATCTTGCATAGATAGGAGAGTGTCCATTAGGTTATTGTAGTATCTTTAAGATACAAATTCTTGATCTTAAATGATTTCAGAGTTGCTTTTGACATGATTTGGATCAATTTCTTGACATGGGTTAGTTTCAAAGGATGGATTTCTTACAAAGGGTTCTTGGATTTCATCATTAGGCATGGGCAGTGGCTCAATATCCTCTTGATCTTTGAGTGGACTTGGATCAAGTGTCAAGTTGAGGATTCCTTTAGTATCTGTAACCATGAGGTCAAAGGGGGTCAACATGTCTTAGAAAGGACTACTGCTAGACTTTGGTGAAAGATGTTGATCATACTTTGGTATGAATTCTTGAGATATGTCCTCTAACTCATGAGGAGATGTAGAGACATTTTCAACATGATCATAGGTCAACGGATCGTGCATTATGTCAATAGCATCAAATAATCCTAACACTCTTTGAAATTGATTACTAAAACTGGCTCTTGATTTATGATGAGTTGATCATCGTATGGGGTGGAAACATCTTCAAGGTGCTCATTGAGGGAGAGATCTTGATCATTGTTTTTAAAAATTGTGGTGGAGGTATTTCTAATTTCTTCAACCATAGGGTCAAATGATGTTGACATTTCTTGAATTGGATCATTGTTGGTTGGTGGATTTTGATCATGATTGAAAAGTGACTCTTAAAATATGTTGATTTGATCTTCAGATGAGATAGAAACATCTTTAATGTGCTCTTTGATGGATAGATCTTGATCATTGCTTTCAAAAATTATGGTGGGGAGATTGTCAATGCTATCACCAGTGGTTGAATGTTCATCATTATCCCCAATAGTTATCATTTTTCATGTTTGTGCTTGTGTTTTTTTGGTAGCTTGAGAGGCTTGTTGCACTTTTTAAGCTTGTGTTGATTGTTACATGGCTAGATATTATTGGATGGCCTTTTGTTAGGCCTGGTGAGCTTTCAGTGCAATGTTATATTGTATTGCTGCATTTGGTTTTGGTGGTAGTGGTGGTGGATTTGGAATTGTGTTGGATGTGGTGACAAGTGGTTGAGATACGTTTGAAGCTATTTTTGGTAGCGAGGGGTTGAGATATGATGGGTGTGATAAGGGTGGATGGATTGATCAAGGTGATAGGTCCTTGGGAGACCATGTTTTGATTTTTTTGGATTGATGTTGTCATTTGATTAGATACCATTTGTTGGTGTGATGTCAATGGTATATTCAAAGGTTCTGATGTGATGGATTGATTAGTGTTAGGTGGATTGATTTGGATGGAGTGATTGGTGCTAGGTGTAGCCATTTTATCTCACCAAATTTGATCTTCATTTCGATCTTGACTACATTGATATAGTTGATTTGGTTTTTGTTATAGTAGATTTGGGATGCATACTTGTGATCTTTGAATGGGATCATGAACAAATTGATTTTGGACAATGCTCTGATTTGGGATGGTGTTTAGATTTGGCATTATAGGTTGAAATTGAACATTGTCTTGATTTAGGTAACTTTGATTTTGCATGGCGTTACCTTGTCTTGGAGTCAATAATATCTTGTTTGGAATCTAAACAACATTTATGGGAGCTATTGCCACTCCTCTGGGGGTCCTAAGGGATTCAATAGGTAACTTTATGGGAGTTGTTGCCACTTCTCTGGGGTCCAAACCAATCACGTGGCGGAAGCGGTGCGGGCTTATTACATAATCAACCTGGCTATGGGAATTAAATGCAAAAATCTTTGGCTTGAAGGTGACTCAAAAAATATAATTGATAGCCTTTGTGGTAGGTCCCAACCCGCATGGTCGATTAAAAATTGGATAGAAGATGCTAAGGTTTTACTTAGTAAGTTTCATAGAATAAAAATAACTCATGCTTACTATGAGGCGAATGCGGTTGTGGATTTTTTTTCCAATGAGGGAGTTAAGAGTGACAAAATCCTCACATGGCACAGAAAAATTGACCTCCACTTCGATGTTCAAGCTTTATTGGAGCTCGACATGGTGAATGGAAAAAAGGCGATGCCTTGTAATAATGAGGAAGGTATGAATCATGAATAACAAAATTAGAAGATATAATGGGGCCGAGAGGATCTTACGGATAAATTATTTACTTTGGCATGCTTTATGGGTCCTACAAAGCAAAGGAACTATCTAGAACGAGTTTTCTATCTGCAACAGTATTTGAACGAAGATATCAAACATGGGCGAGGAATGGAAGAGGGTTGAACCTACCAGATTCAAGTCACACACCAAGAATGCCAAAGCGTGGAGTAAAATAAGAAGGGGTGGCTTACTTCCATTCATTGAGAAACTCCATGGCCATAAGGAGGAGATTATAGATTTCTTTGAGAAGAATTGGAATAATGGGGAGGTTCTCCTCTTTGGGAGGAAAGTTCAGATTGATGAAGCCTTGTTAGCAGAGGTGACTGGAATTCTGATGGAAGAGCATAAATTTTTTAGAGACAGGAAATTCTCTGACGAAGTTGTGGTGAGGTTCCCTAAATCTATGACAGAGAAGCAAAAACTTGTCAAGACGATGAATAGAAGTTACTGCCATGAAGGACAATCGTAAAAGCTTGCGGAGAAACGCTATGGGGTTATCATGCAGAGTACATCACTTTCGCACGTCGCTTTCACTAGGGCTTATGGATGTCACTTCCCCATGTCAGCTTCAATCACTTCCTATACATAAGCAAAAATGGTCTCATCCCTCTCTGCTTCATTCCCCGAGAAATACCAATCTAGTAGAAGACCTAAAAGATACCTGATTCTTCACATGGGTCTTTTACGGTTCATTTATGAGCACTTTCAGAATATTCCTGCCCTTCCAAACCCTATAGCCCCTTTGGAGCTTGATGAAGATGATATTGAGCCTAACATTTTTTATTCTAAAGTTTCCCTTGGCTATGTCAAGAGCTCTTCACCCCCTCTGCCCCCCTTCTACCTTTGGCCGTTCCCCCAGCCCTCTGGTACCTGCTCTGTTCTTACCTCTGGCCACACTAACCCTAATGCCAAAGGGGTGGGCTCTAAATCTTCGGTTAATAAGCTGGTCTCCTACCCTGATGACTCCTTTGTTGCTTCTGCTAAAGTGGCTGGGGTTAGTCTTGAGAAGCCCCACGTCCCTCAGAATATTCAACAGGAGAATTATAGCCCTCCTAGCGGTGTGGAGTTGGTGATTTTTGGGTTCAATTCTAAAAGTGACCCCCCTTTTGTCTTCGTTGGAAATGCCAAGAATTGTTCTATGGACCAATTGAATTCTGCCAAATGGTTATTTCATGAAATAAGTGAGCTAAAATCTAAAAATTTGTCTCTTCATAGTAAGCTAGGGGAAATTGAAGCCAAAGTTGCTAGGCTAATTCAGCTCGAAGTGAAGAAGAATACCAATGTGAAGGATAACACACAAAAGGACAGGACAGTTGAAAATGATATTGAAAAAATTAAAGGAACCATGAAAAAAATTGTTGATCAAAACTGTAGAATTGCCAGACATAACTTTGTCATCATCAAAGCCATGTCCGAAAGATTGGAGAAAACCGAGAAGAGAGCTCTAATTGTCGACCTTGATTAGGAGAAAGACTAGGATGAGGAAGCAAGGATATCTAAACGAACCAGATCAAGCACGAAAAGAAAAACCCTGACCACCCCAAATATGAATCAGATCTTTATGGAGAAGGTTCAGGATATGGTGGACCTAGAAGAGGTTGTGGATGAGCTTCTAAAATATATGAATTAGCTGTGGCTAGGCCCAGCTTTGTCTATATTTGGCTATTTTATGGTTTTTTTGTGGCTTTTTGTGGCTGTCTGCTTAAACAAGTTTTTATCTTTCTGGCAGCCTTTTTATTTTTTGGACCTCTATTTTGGTCTTTTCTTGTAATGTTACGCTGCGGTTTTGGGTCCCTGTAAAACCCATTTATCCCTCTTTTATCAAAAACATTTGTGTGATTCGCAAACATATCTATCCCAAATTTTTTCCTAGTTTGGATTCCAAAATGTTCATGTTTGGTAATGTTGTACTTGGTACATTTGTATTTGGCATATAGAGATTTGATGGGATGATGTTGTTCATTTGAAGGCTCATGCATTGATGTTTTGGTTGACAGACTTGTAGGTTTGGATTTAGATCTACCATCGGGAAATGTGTTCCAATCTTTGATTTGGGCATACTCACACTTGTACCATTGACATTTGTAGAAGGTAATGATCCCATGTATGGATTGTATAAGTGTGAGTTTTGATAATCAATCGACATTGTAAGGTTTTGAAAGTTCAATTGATTTGGATTACTCATGATATATGGATCAAGTTTGTATTCCATGTTCTTCTTGTGTTTTGACCTTGTTGTAAAAGTAAACTCTAAGGTGTTTAGGATCAATGATGAGATGAAGGATGAAAATGGGTTAATGATATGAGTGTTGAATGTTTAAGGACTTTTTATCAATGCTAGACTTAGGGTTTGATTTTGATTGGTTTGCTTTGGATAGTGAACTTGCAAACCATAAGATGTTAGATGTGATCTTAGGATTAATTTCTTCAAAGGATTGATGATTTAATTAAATGTATGAGAAATGATGCATTCCCACACACCTAACTAAACAAATTATTTTGATTTGATTTAAGGATGTACCCAAGTCTAGATAATGATGTTTCCAAAGTTCTAAAGTTGTTTGGTGGGATTTTTTTTGATAGATGTTTTGGGTGGATGAAGTGTTCAATTTGATCCTAAATGAACCTAAGAAGGACTTGTTTACGAGACCAAGATAGTGAAGAACACACCTTTCTCTAAGAGTAATTCAAAATCAAAAGACCAATGTTTGCATGAAAACCATACCACCAAAAGATGCCAAGCACATATGTGTGGTCCAATTGATTTAATATTTGATTAATGGATTCTTTTTACCACAAACACACTCTTGATTAAATTTTGAATATAGATGTCTAATGTCTCAACTTTCCCCTTATCCCGCAAAGCGTATTATGAGGAAACCAAGGAAATTTGAGGCAAGAGTTACCTATTGTTGACCTTAGTAGGAGAAAATTGAGATGAAATCCAAATGCTTAGAAGCCTCTAAGGATAAAATCCCAAGGGAAAGCAATAGCATGTGAATTCATTCAAAGATATTTGCTTCTCCTATAGGGTTTGAGATTTGAAGCTCATATTGAATGTTGGTTTCCAAATGTTTTCGATCAAAGCATTATGTTTCAAACTAATTCACAAGCAATATAATACCCTTGCCCAATTGGTATGTTTTTCTTAGTGGGCTTTCCTTATGCCCTTTGTAGTAGAAGAGATGATTTTACATGCAACCAAGGAAAAAATATAAAGGCATGTTAAGAATGAAGTCTTAACCTCTATATTTTAACTAAGATCAGACATGGCAAGTAACTTCTTGGAATCTAAGTTCCAATGCACCACTTCAATAAATTTTTTTGGATGGACTGGTTGGCTACTACAAACAAGGGTTTTAGTTTAGACTTTCCATTCATGGAGATTGACCCATCCGGTGAGAGTCCCCTTTCAGATCCATCTCATCAGAATCAACCGTGTGATATTGGCATTTACTCCAATACCCACATTTATATCCCAGTTGGAAATACTCTTGGATTTAGAGTGTTATCGGTTGAGTCGTTCCCTTGGGTGAGTACTTTTTCCCCAAGGTAGGCCCTCTAAGATAGAAAAAAGTGAGTAAACATATTCATAGTTTGATCAACCTTCATTTAGAAACAAAGGAAGAACACATGCAATAGGTTTACTCACATTCGCACAATGTTTTGTTCAATTTTTAAATCCAAAGTGAAGTGTGGAGGAAATATTTTATGCAACTTAATGTCATCAAAAAGACTTTTGATTCTCAAGATCGTCGTGAAGCACGAGAGAAGTGCATATTCCTTTTTAGATGAGATTATTTTGCATAGAAGATTACAAAGCATAAAATACACATGTTCATTTTAAATCCCAAAGCAATGATGAGTTCATTTTTTAACCACCAAGCTAAATGTGAAAGTTTGTTTGTTCAATTTTAGGCCAAAATCAGAGTCTAATGAGTTTCTAAAGTTCAATTTTAGCCCAAATTTGAAAAAGCATTAATGACCTAGTTGGCCTAAAATAGAGAAAAAAAGTAGAAAATGGATGCTCTAAGAATTTAAAAATGCTTTTTTCAATTTCAATTTTAATGGTCAAGGCCCACTTTCAATTTAAAAAATTCTCCAAAGATTGTTTCCTTTGCTTCAATTTTGCAAGTTCCATGTGTAAATGGAATCTAAAAGATAAAAACATATGAGAATTAATTGTTAAGAAACAATTTAGGAACTAAATATTGAAAGAAAATCAATTTCAAAGATGTGTGAAATTTAATGATGATATCTAATTGATAATCTTCTAAAATTGGTCAATTCAAGTTTGATGTCTAATGCCCACTCCAAATGTGCTTGTGATTCCTTAATTCCAATGGTCAATTCTAATGCCAACATACAAATTCAAGAAGGAAAGTAAAAAAGAAAGCTCTAAATGCCCCCATAGATCATTGTCTTGATGCCAAACCAAATGCCAAGAAAACTGATGTTCCAAGGATTTAATAAATTATCTGCATGCTTCAGTAAGTATTATAATGATCAATGATAAATCAAATATATTCTTTGCTAGAAATATAACTAAGCAAGCACAAAATGTAATTATTCACAACAACTCATTAATGAATTTGCAAAGAATTTTGAGATGACAATGATGAGTAAACATGGAAATATTAATGACAAAGCATTGTTTCACTTAGTTAAAATTGTTCCCTACACCAGTTAAGATCTTGTCATTGCTTTCTTAATAAGTTTAGTTTTTCACATTGTTCAATAAGTCACTACTGGTCGCGCCCACAAAAGGATATGAAAATCATAGTAAAACCTTTCCTGGGAATTGGACATTCCAACAGGTGACTAATATCTCTCTATGGATGTTCATTTACTTGTCAAACCAAGGGATGTATATTTTAAATGGTGTGGAAAAATATATGCACTAAGAACTAGTTTTAGTCAAAACTTAGCAGAAATAAACACTGGAAATGAATTCTATCTATGCTACAAGAAGGTAATGCAAAGTTCTCTAACTCAACTATGATTTGATTAAAACAGAAACCATAACAGTTACGACTGCAACATAAACTGTGAACTAGCCTTATGCTGTAGGAACAGGCACAGGGATGGATTCCCCATGCTGCACGAGCAATACAAGACTGAGTTTGTATGAAAATTTCAAAGATGAAAGCTAACTAAAGATCAAAAGAAAAGAACAACTAACTAACTAGCTACAGATACTTACTAAGTGGGCCCCCTTAGCAAGCATCTACTGATTACGCAGGTGCTGAACTCAGAACTTCATCAAACTTTATTCATGAAAACAGAATGGTATACATTGCTTTGTTGATATAGAAACTAACAACAAATTTTGTCTCTTGTCAAATAGATTCTGCTTTTCATTATCATACTGACTCTTACATGATATCTGCTATATCTCTCTATCACTATGCTTCTATCTTACTCTAACTATCATCTCATTTCTCACTCATGCAGGAGGAGTACTTTATTAAAAATTAGGAGAGAAACAAACTAACTAACCCCATCAAAGAAAGATGTGGAAGTAAAGTGTATCCCAAAATCAAGGAACAAACTTCATAAATGAATTTATCCATTCAACCCGATCCAGAGAGAATCTAGCACTCCACTCTTTCCAGATTGACTATCATTAAAAATCTTTCCCAATGGTTTCGGTCAGGGAGTCTTCACCAGAGCTTCCTCGAAGTCATGTAGGAAATAGACTTTACTGTAAGGCTAAGATCGGCTGCGCTTGACTCGATCATTCTTCAACAACCTGCAAAATAAAAGGTAATAGATGGGAAAGAAAAGGTATATGGCACATACACAATATACGCTTACTAATCACACTTTTAAATCTATTTTATCATTCAAAAACTGTATGCGATATAACAGTAATTTAGAGAGTCAACGGGGTAATAAATGTAGTCAAGTCAACACAATAAGCTACAAGAATATGCAAATGTTTTGCTATAGGATATCCCCATAAAAGGTTTCACAAGAGTTTAAACAGCCATGAATAACAAAAGTAAAGATATTAAAAGTCCATCATAATATCCAAACTATGAGCACATTTTGGGCTCATCACTACCCCCTACTTAGCCTAATGTTGGTCCTCCAGCATTAATTTTTTTGGTAGTTTCTCTGAAATTAGTGGTTATAGCATGACTCTGAAATGGAGTTCCAAACCTATAATAAAATCCTCTATAATCCTAGCACCTTTCATACCTGCGGTCTTCTAAATCATCATTATGATTTGTAGCCTGGTGAGGATAAAGGGGCCACATTAGCACAGGAGGTCTGAATGTCAATGGTAACCATAGTTCAAATCTCTTTTGAAGTCCCAACTGTATATATCTACTTGATTTTTTGAGAGCTGCTATGAAATTTAGGGGACTGTGTGGTTTTGATTTTCTTAGCCGAATAGTTAATCTTTCCCACCTTTTATCACTTCTGGTGTATGACAGTCTCCAAAATGAATATGGTTGTGCCTGAAATTCATCATATACCTGTTTCCTGAGATCAAATATTTTCTCTCTGGCTATAATATTATTAATACCATATGTCAGAGCAAACCAGTCTTTCAACATTGCATGGGGGTTTGAACTTTGAGAGCGTAATGGAACAGGCTCATTTCTCTCAACTTCCTCATATATTTCCTATTGCCTGCCATAATTCGCTTCATTTGCTACCCATGACATAAATGATCTCAAATGGATATCACCAATATACAGAAGAGGGTTCCATTCCATTTCAAATGGAATTAAGAATCCATGTAAATAGAATTCACACAAAGAATTTCTTAACCAATTAGGGGTTGCCTGGTATGCCTCGTAAAATTCTTTAGTAGTGTGAAGTATAGGATCTTGATTTCATAAAATTCTCATTAGTTGGAACCATAAGAACTGTTCATTAAGGCATATAGCATAAACTCTAGGTGGTGGTCTACATTCCATAATCTAACCAGTTACTTTTAACATTTCATCCATTTTTACTTTCAACTCAACAATTTCCTGTTTTTGGCTTTCAATTTCCTTTTTGAGTTTCTTCCTTTCTACTTCCCATAGACTTTGTTGCATGTCAGTCTGGGCGATGTGCTGGAAAGTTAGGGTTTGCAATGTAACTGTTTCCCAGTTAGCTTTGACATATTCGAGAAACTCAATTAAAAACATTTTCTTATAAACAACAGTGGCTTTACAAGTTGCAAGGTGAAATGTAGCTTCACTAGGCACATTTAATTGCTTAGTCTATTCTTTCTCTTACTACAAGATGAATTCTGGTTGTTGTGGTGGAGAAGATTGTGCTTCCTCCAAAAATTGCATAGCAGCGCTAGCCAAGTCATCAAGATTTGGTAACCCTTGCTTATTATGCCCAATTTCTTTTGTCTCAATTTGTTCCTCTTCAAGAATGAATGAACTCTGTGCAGCATTTTTGGACACATTCTGAGAAACATTAAATTCAGACTCTATAGACCCTTCTGAAATTACAATAACCTCTGGTTGAGGTGAAGCAGGGGAGGTCTTACATTGTTTCCTTGTGGGAACACTTCTTGGCATTGATGCGGCTACAGGAGGTGTTTTGGTAGCCTTTCTCTTTCTGGTCTACTTAGAGGGTTCTGCCCTACCAGAAGATGACGGTGAATTGGTGTTAACAATAGGTGTTGCTATAGGAGAGACGGCTATAGAGGAAGGTGTTGCAAGAGTAGAGCATTGCCTTTTATGAGCACGAGGGTCAGATTCTGGGGACCCTTCTGCCTTTGTTTTTCCTTTCTCTCTCCTAGTGGCAGACCTAGTTTGTATCCTAGTAGAGGATTCAGGTGTAAGAGCTATAGGATCAGGTGCTACATGAGCAAATGACCCTTGCCCTGTTCTACTAGTAGATGCAATTTCTTTCTTCTTTTTCTGAGGCCGTGGGGTAAGTACCCTAGGGGGTTGTGGAATTTGCAAGCTCTTTTGGGCAACGAATTGTTTCCAGGAAAGAGGTGAGACATCTCTCAAAGAGTGTTCAATTAGTAATTTGATAAGGCCATGGTGAGAAACAGAATTATCTTTCCCCTATTGGGTTCCGTGGGCACTTTGTTCTAGAAATTTTAACAGGAAATTCAAAACATTTACAACTAACCCATGCCTCATATGACTTAATAATTTGAAATGATAAGAATGGAGGTAGGAGAAACGACCTTCACAGGTTAAATACCCGATTATATAAGCGGTGTATTCTGAATCAAGAGGAGGCAATGATACCTGCTTGCATCCCTACTTGGAGACTTCCAAAGGTCTATCAGTGGGTATTGAAAACTCAACCCTTGTAGTGGTAGCATCTGAAGAAAAATTTTCTCCAACGGTTGGAAGCCTAGTTACTTCAGCAATTCTATCTTCAGTTGCAACAACTGTTAGACCCCATACAGTAGCTTCCCCTTTAGAAATGGTTCTCAAAAATTCTCCAGTAGCCTCCTCATCAAAAGAATTTAAACTCAATAAGTAGTTTAACCATCCACAAAGGCTGAATGCATGTACTATTTGAGGATTTTGCAATAATAATTCATGAGCTATAGGCTCATGTCACACTAGCTGACCACCCATGTTCATAGTTTTCTCCTAGCTGAACTCAATTCCTTACTGAAAATTCAAATTCTTTGTTTCTCTTTCTATTCTAGTTTTTCTTCTGTCATGCAGTTTTAATCGTAATTTACAAGAAAAATATGCAATAAAGAAGGACATGCGATCATATTTGGAATGTACTAGAAAAATAATAAAGAAAGGCCATTTGTGCAGTTATGGCAGTGACGAAAAGAAAGATTTTAAAAGGTTGATTACCCCACCCCCTACTGATAGTATGACATGTGTCCTCACATGTACTAAATAATAGGCAGAGATCGGGTAATAATGACTGGTACTGTCATAGCAGTAAATGAATAAAATAAAATAAATCAAAGATGCGATAACAAAAGATATGGCATACCTTTGCACGTACGTGTGAAGAAAGATGACAACATCTGCATGAGTTGATAGTTGGGAATGATATCATAATTAAGGGTGATGCGGATGGATGAAGTGGATGGGTGACGTGGGCGGATGAGATGAATGGATGGATGGGATGGATGGAAGGAAGAGATAAAAATAAGTGAGATGGAGTAAGCAAAAGCATAAATGAGAATGCTGGAGAAAAAGGGTTCTTCCTTTTAAAAGAAAGTCTCTATTATGAATGTCATGCTTTTTTCAAAATTTTCGGCGGTGAAGCCGCAGTGAGAAAAGCAATAGCCTTACAGGCTGTAGGAAGAGTAGGAGGATGAAACGAACGAATCAAGGTAATAGAATTCTTCCTTCTTGATACTTGGGGTTTATGGTACAACCGAGTTAGTGGCCATTAACTGAACGAAAAGAAAGTTTGAAATGGATCAATCAATTGTCACTGATGTATGGCTCGCTATTTTAACACATTCTCAACTCTATAGGACCGCTTCATGGTGAGCTTTACTCCCCAGTTTTCTTTGGATATCCGAATCATATATTAGGTCCCAATCACTGCTTGAAAAAATTTTTCCGGTTTTGCAGTTGATCGTTACTTTTCCTTTGCTAGTTGATTGCTTCTAGCGTATTGTAGGGTGGTTTTTCATTTCATCCAGCATTTTAGCCATAGGAAACTCGCCCCTTCTATGTTTATTTCCATATCGAAGTTCAAGGAAATACATCAAATTTTTATGTGCCTCAAATTAATACAGGGCACATGTGATCATTTTTCCCCATAAAGTTTCAAAAGGTGTGTAAAACCTGGCCATGGTCTTCCATGGTAGTTCCTTTCAGAGGTCTTTAAACGGCTTCGTAGTCTATTGCTCCAATCTTTCTTATGAATCTACACTGTCTTTGTGAGGATCGCCTCAATTTCCTTGTTTGTTACCTCTGCCTGACCATTGGCTTGAGGATGATAGGGGCTGGACTTCTTATGTCTAATTTTGTAGTCATTCATTAGCGTCGATCGGATCTTCGATGTAAATGCCAAGCCCCATCGCTTATAAGCCTTCGGAAATCCAAATCTCGAAAATTTATTCATAGGAAATTCAACAACTTGTTAACCCAAGCATTGAGTCATAGCTTTACCTCAACCCACTTTGTTAAGCATAGTCCGTAAGTAAACTAGAATGTATTACATGGTTTGCGCCATTTGATGGTGGATCAATTGGTCCCAAAAAATCCATCCCTCATTTATCAAAAGGGGTGACTATTACCTGTGGATATAGTGGTATTTCATCTGACTTAGTTGGTCTTCCCATACACTGGCATCTGTCACATTTCCTTATATAGGCCACAACATCCCTGTGTAATGTTGGCCAGTAGTACCCAGTTATAAGAACCTTCATTGATGTTCTTTTTACTGCAAAATGTCCCCCACATGGTTCATCATGGGAAGCATGCAATATATCATAAGTCTCATCTTCTCTTACACATCTTTGCATTACTTGATCAGGTCCAGTATAAAATAGACAATTTGTGATCCATGAAAAGTGAAAACTTTTCTCTATTAACAATTTATTTTCTTTTGGAGAAAAATGAGTTGGTATTTTGTTTGCTGGTAGATAATTGGCAATGTCTGCATACCATGGTGTATGTGCAACAATGGAAAATAAGTGTTCATCTGGGAACCTATGATCAATGATCTCGTGTTCAATAGGTGCAGCTGATTGGATTCTTGATAAAAAGTCAGCTATAACATTAGCTCTTCCTGGTTTGTCAATTATTATAGTGTCAAATTCTTGTAACAACAGAAGCCATCTTGCCAATCTACCAGAGATGGTAGTTTTATTCATCAGATACTTGATTGCTTCATGGTCAGTATGGATGAATATCTAATAACCTGTGACATAATGCCTAAATTTATTCAAAGCATACACTACTGCAAGCAATTCCTTTTCTGTAATAGTATAGTTGAGCTCAGGACCTTGAAGGTTCTTGCTGATAAAGTAAATGTCATGCTCAATTGAGTTTTCTTTTTGACTTAAAACTACTGCTATACCAAAATCAGAGGCATCAGCATTTATGTAAAAAAGAAAATTCCATTTTGGACCTTGAAGAGTAGGGGCTTGAGTAAGCAAGTCCTTTAGTTGTAGGAAGGATTTTTCACAGGCTTCTATCCACTCAAATTGAGAATCCTTAGTTAATAAGGTATAAAGTGGACTGGCAATTTTATTGAAGTCTTTTATAAACCTTCTATAATACCCTGCATGGCCAAGGAATCTTTTGACATCTTTTTGTTTTGCAGGAGTTTGTAAATTCTGAATTACTTCAATTTTAGAAGGGTCAACCTAAATTCCATTCTTTGAAATATGATGACCTAGAACAATACGTTCTTCCATCATTAGAAAACACTTTTCACTATTTAGAGACAAATTTTTCTCTCTGAACATTTTCAATACCTTTTCTAAATTCACCAGTACTTCTTCAAATGTGACTCCATAAGTAGTGAAATCATCCATATAAATCTCCATACAGTCATGAGATATATCAGCAAAGATACTAATTACTGCTCTCTGAAATGTTGCTGGCACATTGCAAAGACCAAAAGGAAAGATTGAATAAGCAAATTTTCCCCATGGACAGGTAAAAGTGGTCTTATCTTGATCTTCAGGGGCAATTTTTATCTGATTGTACCCACTATAACCATCCAAAAAGGAAAAATATCTTTAGCCAGATAATGAGTTTAGTTCTTGTTCTACAAAAGGTAGTGGAAAGTAATCTTTTTTAGTGGCATTGTTCAACTCTTTGTAATCTACACAACTCTCCATTTTCCACCTTTCTTAGGGATAATGACTAATGGAGAAACCTATTGACTATTAGAGATTGGATAAATAAAACCAGCATTAAGCAACTTTTGAAGCTCACTTTTAACTATTTCTCTAAGTACTGGATTTTACTCTTCTTTGAGGTTGTCTGACTGGTAAATAATCTTCTTTGATATATATCCTGTGAGTACAAACTCGAGGATCTATTCCTTGCATGTCCCCATATTCCCATGCAAAAGCTTTATGCTAATTTTGTAGCACTTTTTAATAAGTCAACAACCTGTTGAGATTGTGAATGCTTGCTATTTATATTCAAATAGTGACCTGGAGACAATTCTATCTGCTTAGTGAGATTACTTATAGAATCTACAGGTGATGTTTGTACCTCTTGTGGAAGCAAGTTATGAAAAATTGCTGGAAGTTTAGGCAGTGAACTCTCAGAATTTGGTTGTTGTAGGAAACATTGTAGATGGCTGCCACTTGGACCAGATGAACTACCCGTATCAGAGTTGAACTATATCTGAGCATGTAATTAATTATTAGTTGTTGTTGATAGTTTAGTTAATTACAACATTATCCATGTTTGATATTATTTATGAAAACACGTCAGAGATGTTATTGCAAGATATTTATTTATCTTATGTAAGACATGCGATATTTTATTTATAGTTTCATTGGAAAAACAAAAAAGACAATAACTGATAACTAGAGAACATAGTCAGCCAAAAAACCAACCATTCTATACAATTACAATAGCTGTCCAACCACATAAACACATGATTACAATAGCCGTATAACATCAAATCACGAGAACTTTCTTAAATATATTCTTTAATTTTGAAAAACGTCAAAAGGTTTTTCAGCAGGTTCGTAGCATTAATAGCAGCCCCTGGCCTCATTTAGTATTCCCTTATATTTATCCATGTCTGTCCATTTTGCTTTCTATTGTTTAGGTTAAACTCGAAACCACGGGATTGGTGGAGCTGCATCATAAGAGAATATAGAAGTCGTGTGTGGGGAATAATTTCCTGAGGTAGTCCAGTGAGACACCAGGAGCAAAGCAGAATGGTTGAAGAGAAACCATGTCCTTACAAGAGGAGAAGAAAGCCAATCAAGCCACTGAGGAGTTCACTGGGAAATTTTTTTTCTATTACACAATCACTCGAAGAAAAGTCAAGCTCTGCAAGTAAGGTAACCCAATGCAGTTTGGGTACAAATTTATAAGAATCGTTATCTAAAATATAGAAATGGAGGAAAGCCTAGCATGATGATGGTATGGACAACTTTGAAATCTCCTCAGCAAGAGATCAATTAGAAACCATTTCCGATTCACTTACTGAAAGTGAAGTGGGTATGGAGGATTCTTTTGCCGCCACACCTCTCTACCCCAAAAATTTCACATGTACAAAATGTGGGAGAGATTTTTCTTCAGGAAAAGCACTAGGCCCACATTTTAGAAGATGTGGCATCAAAGAAGATAAAATTTGGTCATGCTCATTGTGCGGTACGGTGTGCCCTAGCATGCAATCTCTAGGGGGTCATAAGAAAGCCTGCCGAAGAAATCATGTCTGATGGAGGATGCCAAAAGTAAGCCTTTCTCACAACTTTATTTTTCATTTTCCATACACTGGATTTAGGTTAACTAAGAAAACAACAAGACTTTGAACTAAAAGTTGCTACCGTTTTATGTTTAGAAACTGGAGATAGATGCCGATTCTTTGTTGGAAATAGTTAGAAGGATTCTTTGTGTTTATCAGTCCGCAGATTAGGTAAAAGGGAGTTGTCTGTAAAATGTTTTCGTCAACCAGTTAACCATGCCGCTAGGGTTAAATGAGGCATATGGGATACATCGCTTCAAAGCCTTTTGAAGCCTTTGCAAAGGTTTAGAGGGAGCCAGTTTTCCAGCAGCCATAGAATGCATATCATTTCAGGACCACGAGCGATAGAACTCAGGACCGCATCGCCAGGAGAAAAAGCAGCTAGGCTCGGCACAGTGAGAAAGAGGCAAAAGTGTTATCGAGAATGATACCATCCCAATTACACATGCATGGCATATTTTGAAATAGCTTGTATTACATGCATGTGATATTTTGAAATAGCTTGTATCTTGGTTGCAAAGTAAGTGCGTTTGACCTGGAGTAGTATTGTGATGGGTAGTCTTCCCGGAAAGTCAATACTTCACCTTTTTTAGCATTATTTAAGTGCAATGAGTGGTGAGTGGTCCATTCATTATCACTTGAGATGAGTTCTTGTAAACCACTGCTCATTGAACACTCGTCAATCAGCATTTAATTTGTATTAAGATAAATATGTGTCCAATAAATATTTGTTTTAAGATTAATATGTGTCAAATAAATTATTTAGTTTTATTGTTTGGTATTTAATTTTCCTACCATGACTCTAGATGATTATTTGAAAATGTATTTTATAATAGATGCAGGATATGAAGTTTCTATTGTTATTGAGTAATTAAAAACCATATAGATTTAAAAATAAAAAATATATACTTTATAAATATAAATTAGTAAGTAATAATTGAAAATAATTATTTATTTTAAAGTTTTTATTATTTTTTTTTTGAATTGTTTGAATAATATTTGTGTTTATATGTATTTTTTCTTATATTCAATGTTTCTTATCAAATTCCTTGCACAATATATCCTGAGAACTTTTCAATGAAATAAGATTTTATAGTATTGTGTAAATAAAGGATGACTAAAATTATATAATAATCATTAGAGTGTTATATCAAAAACACATGGAATTCATTGTATTTTATATATAACAATAATTTTAAGTTCTCTTAAAATGGATTAGATTTGGGATGTTAGTATAAGTCTTCAATATTTTTTAATAGTGTCATAATAGAGGTGCTTGGAAATAAATGTCATAATTTTTTACATCACTAGTTAACTTTAATCAAATTCTATGAGAACCAAACATATTATAATAAAATTTGATAAAAATGAAATATCAGTCATTGTTCTTGTGATGTCATAATAATGAAAAACAAGAAATCTATCACTCTTGGTATCAAACATATTAGAGTAAAATTTGATAAAAATGAAATATCAATCATTGCTGTTGTGATGCCATAATTGTGAAAAACAAGAAATCTATCACTCTCGCTGTGAAAGCCAGACTTCAAACAAAAATGGAATACTCTGCCCAGAATTACAATGAACAACTATAATTTATTCTAATTCACATAGTACAAGATTTTTCTTAACTTCACAACAAAATAATCATTTGAATTGACAATTCAATCTTATTATTATTAATTCATCTCACACTTGGACATTTGTGCTATCTGGTTTGCTCTGTCGTATCTTCCCCCCTCCCATTTTTCTCTACACTACAATGCCATTGTTCTACGCTCTCAGCACCTCCCAATGCCATGCACAGCCATCATACATGCCTTTTCCTCTGTACAATGACTTCTTTGATTTTCTTGCTTACTTTCCTCTCTCCCAAGTGCGGCCAAGTAATGGGAAACAATTCAAAAAAAATATTTGTTTTCCATTTGGGGGTCTTCACCCTCCATCTTTCAACTCTAAACCGCCATCTATTTCCCCAATCCTACGTATCAAGAAGGAACACAAACTCAAATATGAGTTTCCTTCTATAATCTCTATCCACTTTTTTAACACTCACGCGGTCTATCACAACACTAAGGGTTTTCAAGGAAATCAATACTTAATTTTTCTTTGGCTTCATGTATGAACCACACCTCTCCCGCTTCCTCTCCTTCTTTGCACAACTGCCAAGGGAAAGAACCATCTGTGAAGTAGTTTTTTTCCCTTTTTAGTCTTCCCCTACCTTCACGTCATCCCTCAGCACTCTAAAGATCGGTGTTACCTTCTCCATTTCAAACTATGCGACCTTTCATATTCCTCAATATTTCTTTACAAAATTGAATAGCTCAAAAATATTAAATGATACTTCCATTTAATTCTATTCCCTCTTTAAAATCATTAACTTTCCATATCCA
Organism: Sequoia sempervirens; assembly: GCA_007258455.2. Classification (NCBI taxonomy): domain Eukaryota; kingdom Viridiplantae; phylum Streptophyta; class Pinopsida; order Cupressales; family Cupressaceae; genus Sequoia; species Sequoia sempervirens. The sequence goes on along the minus strand of VDFB02244096.1, from coordinate 75,646 downwards.
TCCATACTCTATTAAGTTTCTCTATTCAATATTTTATTTCATTTCAAATCTCGTCCTTCTTATCAGACATGACTTTATCTCACTTGTCAATGTTTATGAAATCAACATAATTTTTTCAGGATCAAAATTAAACTTAAATTATAAAATTCTAATATGATATTTTCTCTATCAATGACAACAATGTCACCCAATCTCTACTAAAATTGATCATCGAATTCAGGATTAAATTGGAGTTAGGAAAAATGCACAATGAACATAATGCAGACTAAAACTAAAAGAAACAAACTCAAATTATTTTTTATATCACATGATTAAAATTATATTTATATTTTACTTTTCTCTCATGTTTATATTGAAATAAAACTATTTACTTTATCTATTTAAGTTATTTTATTTATTTAATATATTTTATTTATTTAAGAAAACATCAAGAGAAATTTGGGAGGCCATTGAAGACTTGTGAAGATTTTGGGTGCAGATTCATCATCTTTTGGTTCAATATATTAGTACAATAAAACCCAAGGTAAATATTAATTTGTTGCATTTGGATACTTTTTAATATTTATTTTTATTTGTACATGTTGAAAAAATATAGTTTAGATTAAACATACTCTTTTTTTAGAAAAATACCTATATTTAGCCGATAGGCTATTATAGGTGAGAATTCAACTGGAAAAGTCTCACTGTCTGATGCCGGCTGAGACTATTCCGGTTGGATTCTAGATTCTGGTTTTTAGTGCTTGCCCTCACCAAATCCCAGGAAAAAGGATGCCAGTGGAAGTGGGTGCAATTAGGGGTTTTAAAGGTTCCTTAAATACATTGTATACTATGATTCCCATATTGACTGTTTCTGCATCAGCAGGCATGGCCATTCCTCCTATTTTTGCATCACTAGGTATGGTTGGGAGCCATTCGCACCATTCTGACACCACTCCCTTGGTTTGCGTGTGTTGCCTGGCATTTACAAAGTCACCAAATCTTTCTGAGTTAATAAATGCAACCTGCTTTAAGATGGCTTCCACGTTTACTATTTTTATGCAGCAAACAAGCAGTTGGGAAGGTGAACGCAGAATCAACTTCTCTGTAATTACTAGCTCTGTATTCTGAGGTATGGAAACTTGTCACAACCTGTAGTTCTTGGAATTAGAATGTAGTAGAGGCTTAAATAATCTCTAATTCTATTGTCAACCTATCTCAACCATAGTGTTTGAGCATGGTAGGAATTTTTTAAAGAAAACTTTAAATAACCTCCCTGATTCCTTTGGCATCATCTTCCAATTGCATTTGCTTGAATGTTTCTAAAGCCTTTTCAACAGATCTATCTCCTATACCAACACCCTCTGTAGCCAATCTTCTTGTAGCCAACATCTGGAAAGAAAGTCCACTCCCCTCAATGTTAAAGTGTTGAAGCTGTGAGATGTTGTGAAGGGTAACAGGGACATTATTTAAACTTTATACAGCCTCCAAAACATCACAACAATGATAGGCTACCGATGCTTTCAGGGAGATTATATAAATTTATACACCCTCCACAACCCATCTGTACCAAGGTAGGAGTGTGATAAAGGAAAGAGAACTACACTGGTGATGGGAGAAACCTCAGTTTTCAAAAGCAAATTGATTAAGCCAGTGGCAAATAATAAGGTCAAGAGGATTTTAAGACCAATGTTTTTTTTATGCAAAATGCGAATGAAAATGTGTACTATACTAGCATGTAAAGCAGGAAACTGGAAAATGTGGTCTCATAGAATGAGAATGATTGTAGGATATGAACAATTGATTTGGACAGACTTAAGAAACATGGAAGCAAGACATCACACTGAAACTATTTGAAAAAATCCCTCAAATAAAAGTTGTTCCACGAATGATTTGATTGCTAAACTGCACAGTAGCATTGTGGAGAAAATTTTAGAACTTACATCAAATGAAATGGCAGGCACAAATCCATATTCCATATTGTCCAAGTTCCCTCTTTCTTGTGCTTCCATCACCGTTTTCATGCCAGGAATATGGAGATCCAAAACATCCCAGAAGCCCCCCCCCCCAATTTTTCCCCAGAGCTTATTTTCATGCTTGGTCAGTGAATCCATGGTTTTTCCAAGTAAATGTTAATGGCAGGTAAGACGCGTTTGATCAAAATGATTTAGAAACCTTCAAGCAAATGAAGATGATAGGTGTTAAGTTAGTTTCATGCCAAATACAGGTGTGCAAAAAATACAATAATAAGGAAGACACATGAAGCACATTACAATTCATTTTTTTTAATTTATTTAGAATTACATTATTTTCCAAGCTTGCAAATTTCATATTAATTTATTTATTTCTTTTTAGGAAATTTTTGATATTAGTTTTCATAATAAATAAAATAAAATCTTGCTTCGAGCTCAAGAATCTAAGAGCTCTGGAACCCTGATTTTTTTTCAGAGGAATTAATGCAGAAAATCACGTCTCCCTTATGGGGATTACACTTGCTGTCAATGTCTGTGAATGTCAGGCATTGGTAGTTGGGAGTATAGTGGGGATGTGTCATTATTCAAATGACAGGAGGGAGATTTTGGGATAAGTGCTTAGGTGCCTAAAGATAGAATAGAAAAAAGATAAAGAAAAAGAAAATGAGGAAGATTCAAAGCAACACAAAATACATGGTGATCACCTGGGAACGCAGAGGCAGATTGTTGAAGAAGGGCCCTCAAATTATTTTTCATCTAAGACCTATGAGTATTATGTTAAAAGAGATTAAGCTGTGGATAGAGGTCATGTTTGGGTTGGTGGTGAGTTGGGACAATGTTTCAAGGCTTGGCGTGGGAGCTGGCCATTTATTTTTCAGTCTAATCTCCTATCCAATCACTACTAAGAAAGAGTGTGTCAAAGCCATCATTCTCCTCAACTCGTAGTCTCAACATGGGAACCAGGGAAACGAAAATCACTTGGGATAGTGCAAAATTCCATAGGAGGCGGGGTTTGGTGCATTTGTTGTAGCTACATTTACAGGTTTATGCCTTGCTACGCCTGGGAACGACAGTGGAGGTATTTATTTTGAGCCAAATTTTGTATTAAGTTTTATCTTTAGAAGTTGTGTTAGAATGTAAACAATAACCACACGTGAATAGCCACTTTGCTAAGAAGAAACAATCAAACATGTTTATCATTATAACTATATTGGCTTCTAAACACTTGTGGAAGAAAATTGTAATCATGGACCATGTATATTGAAATTTTAATAAAGCTCGGTGTATTTCAATGATCTGTTATCCTTGTGCACATTGAAGTCATGCCTGAGAGAGAATTTGGGTTGTATATCTTGAGAATACGTTATTTTATTTAGTCTCTATAACTCAAAATCCATTTCCCCAAAGAAACTTGATTTGCAACCATTTTTAGGTTCATCGCTCTTATGTATTTTTCTTTATGGTTGTACTTTCATAAACATCAGTCAGTTATGGGTAGAGGGAAATCTACGGTGCCAGTATTAGACTTACATGTTTCCTTTTATCAATTTTATAAGTTAGTGTTAATTTTATGAAACCTTGGTTAGGTGTTTGTGAAAAACAAATTTAATACCAAAAAAATCCACAATTGAAAGAACATATTTATTTATTGCTTTTGGTTAAAAAGTTTTCACGCCTTGCTTATGCAGTTCTATATACCTGTGTCAAAATTTCCATTAGATAATTCAAAATTTCCCCTTGAATAAGAGGCTTGCCTCACACTTCTAACCCTACCAAGTAGACTAGAAATGGTATTTGCATAGTGGATGACTTTATATAACTAATAGGTGACATTCGAATGTAATACATATTAACTTCTGTTATGAAAGAATCCCCTTGATATTGATATTACTTATTTGTGAGCTTGCATAAGCCATAGTCATATCAAGCATAAAGCACGATAATTTTATGGGTGAGAAAATAAATCTTCTTTATTTGAGGTTTATTAGCATTGAATAACACCAATAATCATCTCATCAACATAATGTTATTGCTTGGTATAATATACTAAAAGAACCATTAGAGAAAATGGATGCAATCAAAAATGAGAAATCTACAAGAGCCTATAGACGTGGTAGAATTTAGAAAACCTAACATACAGAAGGAGGTTATCTATGTATAGTTGTATAAGAGTAGAAGAATCATTTCCGTCATGAAATAAATTGTCATCAAACATGTGTGATGTGTGGTAGTGATAGATTTGGTCAAAAATGTAGAGACAAAAGATGGCATGGGAAAGAGAGAATAGAGGAGGAAAGGGAAGAGAGCTTGGTGGGAGGAGGTAGAAAAGGTGTAGCTTTTTAGAGATGCAAAGAAGGGATAGGGAGAACGAAGAGGATAAAAAGTGTGGTCTTATGAAATGTAGTGAGGAGAAGTCAGCGCGCAAACATGTTGAGAAATGGGAAGATAGCTACGGAGGAAGAGAATGGTGATGGGAGAGGAAAAGGCCAAATGGAATGCAAGAATAGAAGGCAAAGAACGAGAATGCACAAAGGATGGGTTTTGTTTGGGAAGAAAAGAGAATGTGAGCAACAAAATTTGGCTAGAATTTGATTGAAAATGTGATGCAGAAGGTAGTGAGTAAGAATACATGGAGGAAGCAACTGAAAAGTGGGATTAAGAGTGATAGAAAACACCTGAAGTTTGATATGTTAGGGGAAAATAAAAATGAATTGTATGCCATAATTGGGTACAACAAAGTTTTTGTGAATCAAACTGCCCAAAATTTTGAAGTCTAAATTAATCTTATTGTTCTTCAAACTCTAGCTAGAAGAAATATTTCCATACAAGCAATGGGGTGAATGTAAGGAAATATGTATATAATTGTTGGGTTTGCACTGATCCTTTTCAAGTGTAGTTGAGGGTATTGAAGTAAATTTGAGAGTGTGATCATGCCAACTACAGATAGGAAGGAAGAAATTTAATAGTGAAGGTTTATTGGGTGTGTTTATTCTTGATGTAGAGTCGTTATGGGAGGTTGTGTGTTAAATCTAGGTAGAATTATTAGAGATTCATTTCAATGCATATAGGGAAAAGTGGTTCTTAATGTTCCTTATTGTCAAGGATGCAGTGATATCTTATTTAATTTGTCCAATGGAGATGGTGAGAAGTGAGTAACACATCATGCTGAGGTGGGGTTAACCAAGCATCAGCCACAAATGAGCTATTTCTCTCTTCTTATACTTCATATGCTTTCAATGTTTCTTTTTAATGTTGTGGAAAGTTAAAAGAGGCTTTGGTAGCTAAAGTTACCATAAAATGACGAAATAATAATATGCCATTAATGTTCACAGTGATTAAAATTTTTTGGGAGACAAATATAACATTTTACATATGGTTGTAATTCAAGTTAAATGTTCGTGCTTATTTTAGTTTCCTTATTATTAGTGTTAGAATGTAGAAAATGAGAGATTGAATATGCATCTTTAGAGGACTTCAAACCTTGTCTTGAACTTTAAACTAAGAATATTAATAGATTATCAATTAAAGCACGCAAATTTATACTCTATCAGAATCATGACCATGGTATAAACTTGATAAGCTCCCCTCCATCTTGGATACATGAATTTTAGCACTTATAGGTCCTTATTTTGTATTCCACATGTTTAAAGATAAGGAAGGACTCCAATGAAGGGTAAGGTTTATAATAGATATTATTTAACTAGATAGTAAGTAATTTATTAGGTTATGAACATGGGTGAATATTATTATCAAAGTGTATGGGTATTTATACATTGATATTTGATAACATGCAAATTGCTCAAACATAGAATTTGAAACCCTATCAACTTAGTAAAAGGGGAAGGTGACATATTTTCTTCCATGAATATTTTACATGGAATGAGGTGGGTTAAAAATATGACCATAAAGACCTCTTCATATGTAATGAATTATGAACATGATTACCTAATCTAAGTTTTGGATAATGGATTCCTAATAATGTAAGTGATGATGACTTGTTTTAGTGACACTAGAACCACACTTTATTAAACATATCTTTAAATATATCTAATCTAAGTTCTGGATAATGGATTCCTAATAATGTAAGTGATGATGACTTGTTTTAGTGACACTAGAACCACACTTTATTAAACATATCTTAAATACATCTAAACTGGAGGATTTTAATGTAAGTGAATGACTTATTGATAGAACCACACTATGGTAAATGCTTTTATGACTACATGATGTCTATCAACCTTTTAAATATGAGAACCTGTTGAAATGTTGGTTATTTGTGAATGAAGGATAGTATAACTATAGTAAACCTCAATATGATTGCATTCTAGGTGGAGGGTGACAATGTGGTTGAGATCATTTTATGATTGCATTCCTCAATGTTGGAATTATTATGTGAATGAAGGATAGTATAACTATAACAAACCTCAATATGGTTGCATTCTAGGTGGAGGGTGACAATGTGGTTGAGATCATTGGCATTATTGATAGCATGGCACAATTTGCAAAAACTTTGGTCATTGTTTGCAAAGATTTGCTTGAGAGAAGGTAGTGGCCCTAAATTGCTATGCAAAGTTCTAAGTTTGTGGAAAATATTGTCACCCTCGATTGTACAAGCTCCCCAACTTTGATTTGCACTCTCATCAAGGTAAATACATCTCTCCCAGTTACTATTAGAGCATCAATTCCACTTTTACAAATTTCTCTTTTGTAGAAATCTGCTACATACCATGACACAATCAACTACAAGGATGAGGTATCAAGACTCAAGCATACATATCAATCAACGGCATCGACGTCATCAATGGCTTTAGTATATTCAACTTCCAATTTTCCTCTTACATAATTATGCATTTCAGCTATTTAATCAAGCTACAATTTTTTTGCCATAATTTGACACCTAATCAACACATCTAACCATTCCATTGCTTTTGTTCTGTAGGTCTTGAAGAAAAATGGAATATGTCATAGAGCCTCATCGTCAACCACAAACAATTGTATTATACATAATCAATCTCTTGAGTTAGTGATTTTCATGTGTCATAAAATATTTTTTGTATTATAAAAATATTTTCCCGCAACATGCAGTTTTCCATTATGTTACAGTTGGTTACAAGGTATACTATTAACCAGAAACAATTGTACTTAATCCAATCAACCTTTTAAGTTGCAAGTCATCTTTCATTGTACAAAAAATATTATATTGTTAAACCATTTAGCATAGCATACTGATTTAAATAAAGTTCCATTTGTTCATATTCAAATATTCTCACATCCCATCATCAATTGACTTTTGATATAAATAGTTAGTCTTAAGAAAAACAATTTACTTTTTCTTGCGATTTTTCCCCCTTCCCTTCAATATAGTGCGAGAGTATATCCTGCTATCGACGTAACCATTGCACCTCGTTGAGGTGCAAGCGCTAGTTATTAACATAGTTTAGTTGCTTAAGAAAAGAAATTAAATAATTTTATTAGTTAGTTTTTATTTCTTTAGTGCATTGTGATTACTTTCCCATTTTGAAAAATCTTAGGCATGGGAACATTATAAATGTACCTTTTATTTACTTTCATTGTTGGAGAAGTGTATTATTGAAGGTGTGTATCCACCCTTATATTAATTGTTAATTATGGCCTCATAGAAGTTTAGCTTGAATCTAACCCTAGTGATAAAAATCACTATCAAAAGGTCTAATGTAGAAAATTGAAACCTTAAATAATAAGTCCCTAAAAAATGGTGAAAACTTGACAATTTGGTAGAGGCCTTCTAAACCTACTACTAAGAACCCTAGTCGGGACAAGAAAGGGAAGAAAGTGGTTCAAAACCATAAAGATATGATATTAATTGGTATCTTTGAAGAGTTAGGGAAGATAGCCATACATATTTTTGATTGAGATGAAAAAGGTATTGACGATGATAGATTTGAGTAGAAAGGGAAATAGCATTTGAGTGAAAGGAGATATTCTATGCTTTCAAAGGCCTCTATTACTCGAAATTTAATTGATAGAAATGGAAAGAAGCTGAAATTTGATAAATATAAAGAGTCTAATTTTGAGGATGATGATTTTCTTAGGGATGATTTCTTTCAAGATGAAGAGTCCAAGAAGAGAATAATGATAATTGTGAGGATCAGGAAGAGGAGGGGGAGGAGAAAGAATAAGATGAGGAAGGTCACCTTGATGTTGATGAGAAAGAACGAAATGAAGAAGATGATGAATAGGAAGTGGAGGAGGAGAAGATATCTATAGGGGAAGGTAATATTGATTTTTCAACCTATAATGGGATGGATGATAATGACTCTTAGAAATATATTGAAGACAATAAAAGTTTAAAAGAGATTGAGAGAATCAAAGGATAAAACAACCTAGTGGCATATGACTCAATTGATTCCTTAAGTGTTGAATTTTCTCTGCTAAAAAGTAAATGGAATGGATTTATAAAAAAAATGTAAGATATAAAATATGTAGGAATAGTAGAAGTAAATGGAAAAATACCTTACTTCTCATCAACAATCTTCAAGATAGAGTAAAAAATATTGAAAATACGATTTGTATAATTTTTCACATTACTAATAGAATAATGAGGAAACCTATGATGGGAACTATTATAAGGTTGTCAAAGATTAAGAAGAAAAAATGAAAGAATGCAAGAGAATGTGATCTAAATGTTTGTAAAAAAGAGAATAAGTTTGAGACCTCAAAAAATAACACTACTTGTGAGGATTATTTGGACTTTATATCTCAATATTAAAATTATATTTTATAAATGGATTTCTTCTTGTAGCTTTGTACTTTTATTTTTTATTGGCTATTTTAGCATTGGGGTGCATTCCAGTCATGTTTTTCTTTCTTTTTTCTATTGAATTTTATGTTTTAATTCTTCGATATTATCTTGTATCTGGTTTAGAACCCTTTGACTCGTTAACAAATTAAAAAAAAGCTATAATACTAAACATAAATAAATAATCACAAAATAATTAAAGTACAAAAAAATTTGGAATCCTTATGACATACCTTAATCCTATCCCCACATTTCCATTGAACCTCCCAAATTCATTTTCTACCTATCTCTTCCACTCCAATTTGGCCATTCTATAATTTTCTTACTTTTTCAAGACTCTTGACTCATGCACCCATATAAAATCCATTATACCTCTTGCACCACTTGAAATTTCATAACCCTTTTTATGCCCTTGTGATACCACCCAACTATTTTTCCCTTGATCACTGCACTACTATTTCTCCTTGATTCTTGTGTAGTTCCAAACACTATTGCATGATCAACCTTACATTTTCTCTATATACAACTATCATAAAACTTATTATGTTTAAATAATATATTAAGTGTTAAAATACTTATTGAATCATTTGATCCTTATATAAGTACATCCTTGATTATTGTAAGAAAAAATAAAGAATATAAACAAAAATAATAATATGGATGACATTTTTATTTTTGCTAAAGGGAAAAATGGGTTTTATAGGGACCCGAAACCATCAAGTTTACAACAAAAGAGAAAGGACAAAAATTCCAACAAAAAAAAAAGGCTACTCAAAAGGAAAAAACTAGAAAAAGTAGCAGCCACCTGCAATAGACTATGAGGGTCAAACAAAAAATAGCCGAAAATCCAGCAAAAAGACCAACCACAACTAACCCAGAGTCTTCAAAATAAACTCAATTTCATCCTTCAGGTTCTGCATATCTTGAGCACCCCTCTTGAAGGTTTGAATCATCTGAGGCATAGGAGGAGCCTTTCTCTTCAAATTAGCCCTAGTCCTCTTAGAAATACCAACATCCTCATCCTAGTTTTTATCATTGACCTCTTCCAAATCAACCACCAAAGAACCCTATTGAGCTTTGTCCAATTTTTCCATCATGGCATTGATTATGATGGCATTTTTTTTCCATCCTATTTTTCTACTTGGCTATAGTTTTAATAGTATTTTTCATTTTTCCCAGCTCAATTTCAACCCTTCTATCCATACCCACTTGGTTCTTGGTGTCTTTACTGGCACCATGATCTTTTTGCTCCACCCCATTCTTGCCAAGTGTAGTAACCCTGACACCCATTTCTTCCAGTTTACTTTGAAGGGCCCATTTTTTAATTTTTAGCTCATTGATTTCATGAACGGTCCATTTCAATTTTTTGAAATGGTCAGTAGAATTGTTCTTGGCTAAACCCAAGACATCCATAGAAGGTTCCCTATGAAGGTTGAAGCAAGTTTTAGCCAGGTCGGGGGTAACAAGGGAACCAATTCTAGCATCTCTGTCCAATAATGGGGCAGAAAAGGATGAAGTATTGTTAACACCAGAGTCCTCAGACTTAGGAGAGTCTTCAAAGTATGACACAAGGTTTTTACTTGGTAGATTCTTACCAACATTTCTAGTTTTAATGGTAGAACTTCCTAGCTTAGGCATAGAGCAAAATTTCATAGAATTAAGGCTTTTCTTACCAATTTGGACAGAGGAATGACTAAGGACCATTCTAGCTAGGCTCAAATTAGGAAAGTTCCCCAAGTAGTTGGGTTCAATATCATCCTCCTTAGAATTAGGAGGGGCAACCAAATTAGCAGGGGCAAGCATTTTTTGGAAATGTTCAACAATTAACCTAATCAAACAAGTATGCAAAATAGGAAATCCTTTTGGGTTTCTCTTGTGATCAACAAGACCTTTTCTCAAAGAACAGAGAAGATAGTAGGGAAAAGAAATGCTAGCCTTGGAGTGGAAATGCTTGAGCAGGGCAAAGTGGTAACCGTAGACCCTAGTGAAGCGACCATCCATAGTAATGTACTCCATGATGACATGGAGAACTTTCCTCTAGAGAGCTTTAATATTGTCGAATTCGAAGTAGCTGTTAGAAATTTTCACCAGTTTCATTCTTTCCTTCTCTTTCTTTAGAAAGTTGATGACAACGTCATCAGAGAAAATCCTGTCCCTAAAAAATTTGTGTCCATCAGTGGACATTCTTGTCACTTCATCTATAAGGTTTTCATCGAGCTCCACCTTCCTACCAAAAAGGGTAAGTTCCCCGTTATTCCAATTCTTCTCAAAATGCTCAGTTGCCTCCTGATTCGACCCATGGAGGTTTTCCAGAAAAAGGAGTAAAACCCCACTTTTTACATTGTTCCACACTTTAAGATTTCTAGTATGAGTCTCAAAGTTTTCTGACTCAAATATTTTCCTGTCTCCACCCATTTTGGAAAGCATAGTGGGGTAGGCAGTGACAAAATCTTTACTTGAAATGGTCCTGCCAATTCTAAGAGTATACAAATCATGCCAGGAAAACTTAAAATTTAAGGAACAAAGCTTGGTCCCATAAAATTTGATGATTGTGATGTTATTAGCCCATATTATCATAAATAATGAGAAAACACACTTCTTGCCCATGTGACACATCATAGTTCAGTAAGGCCCAGACGTTAATGCTTAATTCACTAATATTTAGCCAAGTGCACTATCCTTTGCTCTTGACACCTTCATTCACAAAAAAATCTGCCATGATGTTGGCTTCTCTATAGGCATGTGAAATCTTTATATTATCAAACTTGGCTAAAGTCGATATAGCATCATCAATCTAAGACTTTATAGTCGATGAGGGGGGGACAAACCTAAAAGACAATCAATAATATTTTTGGAATCCCCTTCAAGCCAAAGGTTTTTGAAATTTAGACTATGGGCCAAATTTAAATTATGAAAAGCTGCAAAAGCCTTAGCTAGGTGATTGGTTTGAGAACCAAGAGGGGTGGTAGTCACACCTAGAAATTTTCCAAAGGAATCCCTTATTACTCTGCCGCAACCCACCACCCCAGGATTACCTTTAGCCACTCCATTGAAATTGGATTTGACCCATCCATTAGGTGGAAAATACTAGCAAAGACCCTCTTTGTTCTTCTTAGCTTGTTTAGGAACACTGGGAAAATCAATAATTATATTTCATTCCTTAGCAACCATAAGATCATAGGATGAGTGAGCCACTTTCTTAGAATTGCTAACCTTCTAGGATATAGCTTTGACATTTTCTTTCAAAAATCTGATTATTTTATCAAAAACAATATCTGTCGATGCTTCTTTATCTTTGTAAATTATGTTGTTTCGTTCTTTCTATAGACCCCAAGAAATGTGAGGGAAAGAGAAATCCAACAAGTGCCAAAGAATAGGATTGTGAGTCAGGGCTTTCCATTGAGAGAAGAAATCTTCAATAGACAAGGGAAAAACTCGAGAAAGTTAACTGAAACTGATGATTTTTTCCCAAATCGAGACAAAAAAAGGATAGTGAAGAAATAGATGACTCACTGAATCTACCTCCATCTTGCAAAGAAAACATCTATTAGGTATTTGAAAACCACGCTTGCAGAGGTTATCAACCATGAGCACCTTATTTTGGAGAAGGATCCAGAAAAAGATGTTGCTTTTAGGGACCAGATGTTTGAGCCAAGCCTTCGACCAGAAGGGGGTAGAAGACTAGAAAAAGTAAACAAAACAAAATAATTTCCTAAAGGATCATCACACCATACAAGACGATCTTCCATCTAATCAGGGAACAGTCTGAAAACCAACAAAGAAGACTAAATAGGAGCAAGGGTCTGACTGACAAGGCACAAATCCACCCATTTTCCATCCACACGATAGTCTTTCACATATGATCCAAAAAGAGCTTTAAAATTCTCAGCCCATCCACTAAAGGAGTCAATTTTTATAAGGGGCTCATTAAATAACCATCTATCCTCCCAAAATCTAGTTTGGTTTCCACTTCTAACCTGCCAACCTAGTCCATATTCAATAAATTTTCTTCCATTAGTCAATTTTTTTGGGAAGAAGATGGGAATCCTTCAAAATTATAAAGGATCTATTACCCTCCAGATATTTTCTTGCAAAGATATCAGTCCATTCCCTAGAGGATGAAAATATTCTCCAAATTTGTTTAGCTAGAAGAATCTTGTTAACCATTCTAATTTTTCTAAGACCCAAACCTCCGGTCTGTTTTGGTCTACACACCAGATCCCATCCACTAAGAGGCAGTATTTTTTTCTTCAACAAACAACCAAAGACATCTTTTTTGAATCTTTTCAATAGCGTCTATGAACTTAGCTAGGATTTTGAAGAGGCTCGAACCATAAATCAAAAAAAATTGAAGAGTAGCTTTGAGGAGTTGAAGTTTTCCCATTTGGCATAAAAAAGCTCCTTTCCATTTGACAAGTTTCTTACTGAACCTCTCAACCAACAAAATCCAAAAGGATTCTAGGGGTTTAAGGCTTAAGGGTAAGCCAAGATAAGTGGAAGGAAAGGACTCCACCCTACAACCAAGGATTCTGGCAATTTTATTCTATCTGTGAATAGGAGTGTTGAAGAGAAAAAGAGAGATTTTTTGTTTATTAATCATCTGCCATGATGCCCTCCCATACTCATCCAATAGAGATTTCAAGGTTTTTCCTTCCAAGATAGAAGATTTTCCTAAGAGCATAGTATCATCAAAAAATTGTTGATGAGAACAAATTAGATTGCTTGAGGATGGTTTGAGACCAAAAAGGGATCTATTATCGATCAACCTTTTCAAAATTCCTGCCAATACTTTCAACCGCAATAGTGAATAAAATAGGAGAAATTGGATCTCCTTGTATTAGACCTCTAGTTCTTTTGAAGAAAATCATAGGAGAGCCATTAGCCATGATAGAAATAGAAGCTGTAGACATGAGCTATTCCACCATTTGAAGAACCCTATTGCAAAACCAAAACACCTTTAAAATTTTAAACAAGAATTTCCATTCAACTCTGTCATAGGCTTTTGAGATATCAAGCTTTAACAGAAATCCTTCATTCTTAGATTCAATCAAGGAATCAATATTATCATGCATTATGACAATAGAATCTAGGATCTAGCGACTAGGAACAATTCCATTCTATTGAGGCGAAATCAGAGTGGGCAAGAGAATTAAGAGTCTAGAAAACAAAACCTTCGAGATGATTTTATAGATCAAATTGTAGAAGCTTATGGATCTGAAAGCCTCAAAGTTCACCGCTCTAGGCTTCTTAGGGATAAGAACAAGAAACGTAGCATTCAACTCTTTTAGGAGACTTTTGGATCCAAAAAATTCTTTAACAACATTCACCACATCTTCTCCAACAATCTCCTAGAACTGTTTGAAGAAAAACATAGGGAACCCATCAGGACCTAAAGCTTTACTCCTTTCAAAGGAGAAAATAGCCATCTTAACTTCCTCATTGGTAGGAATAGTGGATAGCATAGAGTTATTTTCCTGATTGATCACATTGGGTATAGCCTCTATTAAATGATCTTGATCATTTTGGTTATTTTCATCATTCTCAAAAAGAATATTTTTAAAGAATAAAATAGCACGCTTTCTGATATTCTCCTCCTCTTCATACCTAGTACCATCCACTTCAATTTGAGAAATTTTGTTGACAACCCTATGTTTTGAGGCCTAAAAATGAAAGTATCTAGTATTTTTATAACTTGAAAATAACCATAAAGCTCTAGATCTTTGTCTCTAGAACTCCTCTTTTCCAATGATATCATGCAACTTAATAAGGATCTCATTCTCTTTTTCCTTAATATCATTCAAATATCCTTCCTTCTAGATTGTGTTTTGAATCTCTCCTAGATCCATCTCAAGATCATATTTAATCTTGAAAATGTTCCCAAAGGACTCTTTTCTCCATTTTTTAAGGTTGAATTTAACTTCTCTTATTTTTTTAACCACCCTAAACATAACTATACCAAAGATACTTATATTCCACCATTTCCTTAGTTCTTCTTTAAAATAAGGATGAGAAAGCCACATTTTTTCAACTCTAAACAGGATATTTTTCTTCTTCTTTAAAGGCTCCGAAACAAAAATAATAGGGAAGTGGTCAAATCCAATCCTAGAGAGGGATTTAAGAGAACAATAGTAGTTAAAGAACCATTGATTATAAATTAAAGATCTATCTAATCTAATGTAGATAAGAACCATACCCTTTCGATTATTCAACCAAGTGTAGGAAGCTCCTTGCAAATCCAAATAAATCAACACCTGGTTGTTGATGAAGCTTTGAAGGTCCTCTTTAATCTCTGCATTTATCTGGGAACCTCTAAATTTCTCTTCATTCAGTAAGGGAGTATTAAAGTCTCCCATGACAACCCAAAACTCTTTGTCAAAAATCCTCCTAAAGGAAGCCAACTCAATCCAGAATGATTTTTTGAGAGCTTTTCCAATGGGGGAATAGATATTTGATTGGATCCAACTGAAATTATCCCTAATTTGGGTGAATCTAGTAGCAATAAGGTTATTTCCTTCCAAAATTGGATCCCCTTTGATTATATGACTATTCCACAAAGTAACAATACCTCCCAAAGCACCATTCAAGTTGTTTCCATGTGAAGTACAATGCTGAAACAATTTCATATTTTCCACTTTTTCCTTAGACATTTTAGTTTCCTGAATAAGAAGAATATCAGGCTTGTGATCTCTAACAAAATTGCAAAGAACATCATACTTGTGGGGATTATTAAGTCCCCTGATATTCCAAGACATGATCTTCATGAGTTACCAGGGGAGTTGAGGTACCAAGGGATGGATTTTTTAGAACCATCTACAATATCCTGAAAAACTATTATGCTCTATTGTCCATTGATTAGTGCTCTTTGTTGCTCCATAGTCTGCCTTTGCTTTTGATCTATTTGAAATGCCACATGGGGTTTTCCATTGTTTTTTTTCTTTTTCTTAGATAAAACCTCTTCTTTGTCAGTCTCTTCTTGACTATCTATCCCTTTACTAGATTCCCATTCCTTATTAGTAAGAAGTATTTGCTCCTAGGGTAATGTCTCCATGATTCCATTCAGATGAAATGTTGAAAAGTTGCTAGAAAGTTCAGTAGAATGGTCTTGATTATCGAAGGAGTCCTTAACAAGTTCCAAGGAATTAGGATCTGTAAAATAATCAACACCCTAAGGAAGAAAGCCTTCAGAGGAAGGGAGAAGAAGAGGGAATTTCAACTCCAAAGACAACCCCTGGATAGGAATATCCTCCAAGCTAGGGTTCCTAACAATATTTTCAAATGGACTCAACTCTTGGGATAAGGGGCTAACATCCTGACTCGACATAACAACACCATCCATCTAATCCTTATTTGCTTCTCTATCCTTAATTATTAAGGTATTCTCAAGATCTTTACACTGGAGTTCCTATGGAACCTCACCATTATTACCAAAATCACCATCAACCTTATTTAAAGTGCTTTGAACATTAGACTCTTTATTATCAAGGCTTTCTCCTTTTGATTTCTTTCGCCATACAGATTTCAAAGAACTAGTTGGTTTCTCTTTCTCTTTGGTGGCATTTAATGGACATTTCTTAGTCCAATTCCTAGATTTTCTACATTTGAAACAACCAAAAGGTATAGTTTCAAACTCTATGTCCTACGACCATTAACCCTGTTTCGACTGAATCTCGATTGAAGAGGGTAGGTTAGAATTCTAAGAGACCCCTACACATATTCTAGCAAATACCAATCTTTTTCTAGCTGCAGTCATAGAAGCAATAGAAAGGAGCTCTCCAAAGGAGCTCACAATACCATAAAAGACATCCTAATTCCAATATTGATACCATAATACAATAAAAGACATCCTCATTCCAATATTTGATGCATTTTTGTTGATATCATTTAGCTAAATTATTTTGTCATCACTAATTTCATATATATAAGAATCCTAAATTAGAATAAATTTATCATTGACAATAGGAATGAATTTGATCAGGTGACTATTTTGACTCTATGTTTTTTATCTATTTTTCTACTTTTTATCATTTAATTGTTATTTATCATCACATAAATCAATGTATCTTTGTTGTTGCACAATTTGAATTTAGAAAAATGATAATGTTATGCACACTTCTCTAGTTTTTTTTTTTGCTTTATTATTTCAAATAACATATGCATTATAATTTTCCTTTGGTTTGCTTCAATAAAGGGATGCACATAATTTGTAATTCATCCAACTAATTCTTAAAAGAAGGTAATTTTCCCACATGAATATGATGGTATCAGTTGCTATTTGTAAAACTCCCTATGTTATTATGACTTCTCATTAGGAAGACATTTCATAACATTAGTAATATGAATAAACTATCTATTTGATTTTTCCACCTCAATGTGGTGCTATGAGGATAATAAAAAAATTAAGTATATCTCTTATTTTACAATATTTATATGGGTATAATATATATTTTCTTGTGGGTTCATTCCAAGTGTCCTACCAAATCCATGTCATAGTCTATCTTTTAGATATTTTTTTACTAAGCTATGTTTGTTCAAGTATATTTTTAGTTTATTATTTCTCCTTATCGTAAATGGATCTTGGTGACCATAAAGTGAGTGTATTTTCACTTTAGACTAATTTTCTTACCTAAAATTTTGTCATTTTATTCCTTATCCAAATAATTTAGTTCTCCTTTAGGTTAGAAATAATCTACTAAGGTTTTCTATATTTTCTCATAATCTATATTGGTTTTAACTAAGTAAAATTATCTATGAGGGTGGCAATAATCAAATGAGTATATTAGCTCCAATACCTAATACTATACAACCTCTAGACATATCTATAAGATCCAACATACTCATTTGTATATCCAAAGACACAATATAATATTTTTATCTTAACTTCTTTTAAATTGAATTCATAATTTTTGATACAAATTAAGCTTCTAACCGTAGAATGTTATCCACTTCATACTTCAAGGATAAATTAATGGATTATTGGTGTGGTCTAATCCCTCATATTTAATTTTCAACAATTTTAATCTCACATTATTGTGATAGATTCTAGGAACCCAAAATGCTAGGCTCTCTTCCTAGGGTTTTCCCTTTAGAAAGAGAGAGATAAAGGGTTCTAAAATGCTTATTCACATTCAAATTAGGATTTATGCAATACTTTTTAATTTAAATTAACTTAAATAAATTCAATTGACTGATTTAAATGATTTAAAATGGATGCAAAAGTGCATTTAAAACTATGTTTGAAAACACACTATGATATGCAAATAACTATGAAATATGAAGAAATTGAATGAAATATGCAGAAAATAAGGTATAGGGTCAAATATGAGTGCACTTGGATGTTGTGTGAACTTTTTAGAGTATTTGGAATGCTAATAAAATTTTCTAATTTTTCACTGTGGGACTCATTTGCCAAGGGTGGTGAATCAGTCCTCCTACTATTGAAAAAGTGTTAGGATCTAATTTTGACAGTCAGGATTTGATTTCTGACAAAGACAAATTTTTAGATTTCAAGTAGGACTCATTTTCCAAGGTTGGCGAATCAGTTCTCTCGAAGATTTCTAGAAAATCAGGAGGCAACATGGCTACACTAGATCTAGCAATGTTTGAATGTTAGCTTGTTGGGATCAATTCTGCAGAAAATGGATAGAAAACATTCAAAATACTTGAAAGATGATGAGTTGACTTGAAGAGCCTAGTTGACTTGAATTTCAATTTTCAAACACTTTAAACCTATTAAATCAACAAAAAAAGTTGCAAATACACATGTACAAAAGGGGGAAAATGTTGGAGGGTTAGTGAATACGGGTTTGCTTTGGTCAAACCCCACTTTGGTAATCAAAACCAATAGAAATAAATGAAATGTAAAGGAAATGATAAATTAATAACATGAAAGTATTACAAACTTACCAAATACTTGAACATGCAAATCTAAAGTGATGTCAATGGCTACTGTAAAGTACTTGAAAAGTTCTTGAATTGATGATACAAAATGCTTGATTGCTTGAAGATTGAATGCTTGAATGAGGGGATTGCTTCAATGCATTAGGAGAGTGAATACTTTTGTGAATAATTGTAAAATGAGGTTAAAATTAGGTATTTATAAAAATCTAGTGCCTTAGTATCCATTCATACCTCCACATAGGCCAACATGAAGTGAATTTGAGTAAAACCTTGAAAGAAATTTTGAAATATTTTTAATTTGGGGCCAAGGAGGACTCATTCACCACCCTTAGCAAATGAGTCTCGCATGGGACCCAAAACCAAGGGTCACAAATACTGTTCTTCTTAATGTTGTTTGTCAAGATAGGACCCAAAAATATAGTTAATATAAGCATATGAGGGCATAAACAGACAAAATAAAGCATGAGAATGGTGTAAGTAGTGAAAATATACCTAGAAAAGTGTGAAATCTTGTTACAAGACTTTACAACACTTCAAAATAGGGCTTGTTAATGAATGGAAAGGTGATTTTTAGGTGAATTGCATTAAATAGAGTCTAAAAGAATTTAGAAATGTCTTACAAAACATCAGAACACCTTCACAAGACATCTTTCTTTGAGTTTTAGCACCAAAATAAGCATGTTCAAGCCAAGAAACATCATAAAATTAAAGAAAAATAGTTCCAACACTATCAAAAGAGACCTACAAGACCATAAAAATGGCAAGGGTCCATTTTTTTATGGCACATTTAGCCCCCACTTTAGTGAGAGAAACTTGCTTCCTCACACTAAACTAGCCATCACCATCAAGAAGATGGTTCAAATGCACTTACATGAGCAAGATGGAATACAAAAAACAAGGTGGATGATCAAAGATTGTTTTAAAATGTGACAAATATTTTAGGAACCCAAAATGCTAGGTTCTCTTCCTAGGGTTTTCCACCTAGAAACAGAGAGATTAGGGGTTGTAAAATGCTTATGCACATTCAAATTAGGATGTATGCAATGTTGTTTAGTCTAAATGAACTTTACTAAATGAAATTGAACGATTAAACTGATTTAAAATGAATGCAAATGTGCAATTTAAACAATGTCTGAAAATACATAGTGATATGCAAACAACTATGACATATGAAGAAATTGAAAGAAATATGGAGAAAAAAAGGTGCAAGATCAAATCTTAGTGCACCTAGATGTTGTGTGAGAATTCTGGAGTGTCTTGAATGCTAATGAAATTTTTTGATTTTTCATAGGGGGACTCATTCACCAAGGCTGGAAAATCAGTCCTCCTACTGTTGAAAAAGTGTCAAGAACTAATTTATGATAGCAGGGAGTTGATTGCTAGCAAAATAAAGATTATTCAGATTTCAAGTGGGACTTATTCACCAAGCATGGAAAATCAGTCCTTCCCAATATTTTTGGAAAATTAGGAGGCAACATTGCTACACCAGATCTGGCAATGCCTAAATGTTAGGTTGTCAGGATCAATTTTGCAGAAAACAGACAAAAAACACTCAAAATGCTTGAAAAGATGATGAGTTGACTTGAAGAGCCTAGTTGAATTGAATTCCACTTTTCAATACCTTCAAAACTATTAAATCTACAAAAAAAAGATGCAAATACACATGCAAAAAAGGGGAAAATGTTGGAGGGTTAGTGAATAGTGGTTTTCCTTTGTCAAACAACCCCACTTTGGTAACCAAACCCAATAGAAATGAATGAAATTTAAAGGAAATGATAAATGAATAACATGCAAGTATTACAAACTTACCAAATCCTTGAACATGCAAATATGAAGTGATGTCAGTGGCTACTCCAAAGTACTTGAATTAATGATACAAAATGCTTGATTGCTTGAAGATTGAATGTTTGAATGAGGAGATTACTTGAATGTGTTAGGAGATTGAATACTTGAGTGAATAATTGTAAAATGAGGTTAAAATAACATAGTTATACAAATCTTGTGGCCTACTATATATTCATACCTCATCACAGGCTAACATTAAGTGAATTTGAGTAAAATCTTGAAGGAAATTTTGAAATATTTCAAATTTAGGGCCAAGGGGGACTCATTCCCCACCCTTGGCAAATGAGTCCCACTTGGGACCTAGAACCAAGTATCAGAAATAATGTTGTGTTTAATGTTGTTTATCGGGATAGGATCCAAAAATATAGTTAATATAAGCATATGAGGACATAAAGAGACAAAATAAAGCATGAGAAGGGTATAAATAGTGAAAATATGCCTAGAACAGCATGAAATCTTGTCACAAGACTTTACAACACTTAAAAATAGTGCTTGTCAGTGAATGAAAAGGTGATTTTTTGGTGAATTGCATTAAATAGAGTCTAGAAGAATGTAGAAATGTCTTACAATAGTTCACAACACCTTCACAAAACGTCTTTCTTTGAGTTTTGGCACCAAAATAAGCATGTTCAAGCCAAGATACATCATCAAATTAAAGAAACATAGTTCCAACACTATGAAACAAGACCTACAAGACCATGAAAATGACAAGGATCCATTTTTTGATAGCACATTTAGCCCCCACTTTAATGAGAGAAACTTGCTTGCTCACACAAAATTAGCCATTAACATTGAGAAGAGAATTCAAATGCACTTACCTTAGCAAGATGGAATAAAACAAACAATGAGGATGATCATGCCCCTAGGATGAAGATCCCATGAAAAAATAAACATAAGGACAAAGGAATGCACAAGTGTTGAGAGGAATTTAATAAAGCTTCTAGATCATCAATCGAACTAATTTTGGAAAGAGATCTAGGATGATTGCTCGAAAAAGAAATAATGTGTACTCACTCTAGGGTCATGGAACTAGTTGTCTACCAAGTGAGAAATCCAAAAAAGTAAGATACATACGCTAGTTTGTATGCACTCACAAACAAACAAAAAAGTGGCTATGGGGAAAATTCATGCCTCTAGTTGGGCTTCCCACTCAACCATGCCAAAGCTATACATATTCGATAACTTTAACAAGGTGCCACAAAGCCAAAGAAAATGAAAATGTTGGTTTAAGTTTCATAAAATAAGAGAAATAGGATGGCACAATAGGCATGCAAGTTGTGTTATGCAAGGTGGCCGAATAAGAATGTTAGGTCTAAAAATGTTAGGTGTAATATGTTCATAGGAGTTTTGTTCAATTTATGCAAGGTCACTCACTTAGGAAACATTGTGTCTAATGTCTCCAAGAGAGGACCAATCAAAGAATAGTCTATTCACAACATAGGGGATGTAGTGTGTTGCATCAAACCACCAAGAGGAATGCAATATGCTGAGAAAGATAACACTTATGAAGGAAATTACACCCAATTTCATCCACAAAGTGACAAATACATCACGTAAATGACAAGGATACACTAAGAATGAAAATGAAATAATGATAATGTATGACCCTCACTTTAAAGGAGTTTCCACGCATCATTTTGTGAGAAATTACTTGAAAGTAGAGAAGAGGGAGAATGTAAGACATGAGAGCTAACTCATAAAGCTCTATTCCAAGTCATATGTTTCAAAGTTAAATTGTGTCATGTCAAGATAGAGGAGAAAAGCATGGAAAGAAGGGAGATGCCCCCCAAAAAAGAAAGCATACAAAACACATAAGGGATCTATGGATTTGGATTTAGTATGTTCATTGTTGGAGTGTTTTTATTTAAAATGCTTGAAACTTTCATCATTCCCCAAAGCACATAGAACTGGAAGAATGACACAAAAAGAGCAAAAGCAATGGAAAAAGATGAATTTTGAGTAAACATGGAAGAGAGATTGTGGTCTCAACGAATTACATTGCCCCCAAAAGGAAAACAAAAATGAAAAGCAAGTGAAAAGTTAAAAATCCTTTGGGTCAACATGAAGGAGACATTTTGGTCTCAATGCCTTGCATTATCTTCAAAAGGAAAAACACAACAAAAGAGAAAGGAAAAAAAGGGAAAGATAAAGGGGGTTTTGGGTCAACATGGAAGAGACATAGGCCATCTCAATGCTTTGCATCATCCCCAAAAGGAAAAACACAAAACAAAGCATGAAAAATAGAAGAAGTGTACAAAGACAAGGAAACATCAAACACACAATACAACAAGAAAATGCATTACAAGGACAAGGCTAGCAATGTATTGCCTACCATAAAGTGTAAAA
>VDFB02244096.1:0-52731 GCA_007258455.2 Sequoia sempervirens | reverse complement strand
AAAATGGATAGAAAACATTCAAAATACTTGAAAGATGATGAGTTGACTTGAAGAGCCTAGTTGACTTGAATTTCACTTTTCAAACACTTTAAACCTATTAAATCAACAAAAAAAGTTGCAAATACACATGTACAAAAGGGGGAAAATGTTGGAGGGTTAGTGAATACGGGTTTGCTTTGGTAAAACCCCACTTTGGTAATCAAAACCAATAGAAATAAATAAAATGTAAAGGAAATGATAAATTAATAACATGAAAGTATTACAAACTTACCAAATCCTTGAACATGCAAATCTAAAGTGATGTCAATGGCTACTGTAAAGTACTTGAAAAGTTCTTGAATTGATGATACAAAATGCTTGATTGCTTGAAGATTGAATGCTTGAATGAGGGGATTGCTTCAATGCATTAGGAGAGTGAATACTTTTGTGAATAATTGTAAAAGGAGGTTAAAATTAGGTATTTATAAAAATCTCGTGCCTTAGTATCCATTCATACCTCCACATAGGCCAACATGAACTGAATTTGAGTAAAATCTTGAAAGAAATTTTGAAATATTTTTAATTTGGGGCCAAGGAGGACTCATTCGCCACCCTTAGCAAATGAGTCTCGCATGGGACCCAAAACCAAGGGTCACAAATACTATTCTTCTTAATGTTGTTTGTCAAGATAGGACCCAAAAATATAGTTAATATAAGCATATGAGGGCATAAACAGACAAAATAAAGCATGAGAATGGTGTAAGTAGTGGAAATATACCTAGAAAAGTGTGAATTCTTGTTACAAGACTTTACAACACTTCAAAATAGGGCTTGTTAATGAATGGAAAGGTGATTTTTAGGTGAATTGCATTAAATAGAGTCTAAAAGAATTTAGAAATGTCTTACAAAACTTTAGAACACCTTCACAAGACATCTTTCTTTGAGTTTTAGCACCAAAATAAGCATGTTCAAGCCAAGAAACATCATAAAATTAAAGAAAAATAGTTCCAACACTATCAAAAAAGATCTACAAGACCATAAAAATGGCAAGGGTCCATTTTTTGATGGCACATTTAGCCCCCACTTTAGTGAGAGAAACTTGCTTCCTCACACTAAACTAGCCATCACCATCAAGAAGATGGTTCGAATGCACTTACATGAGCAAGATGGAATACAAAAAACAAGGTGGATGATCAAAGATTGTTTTAAAATGTGACAAATATTTTAGGAACACAAAATGCTAGGCTCTCTTCCTAGGGTTTTCCACCTAGAAAGAGAGAGATTAGGGGTTGTAAAATGCTTATGCACATTCAAATTAGGATGTATACAATGTTGTTTAGTCTAAATGAACTTTACTAAATGAAATTGAATGATTAAACTGATTTAAAATGAATGCAAATGTGCAATTTAAACAATGTCTGAAAATACACAGTGATATGCAAACAACTATGAAATATGAAGAAATTGAAAGAAATATGGAGAAAAAAAGGTGCAAGATCAAATCTTAGTGCACCTAGATGTTGTGTGAGCATTCTGGAGTGTCTTGAATGCTAATGAAATTTTCTGATTTTTCATAGGGGGACTCATTCACCAAGGCTGGAAAATCAATCCTCCTACTGTTGAAAAAGTGTCAAGAACTAATTTCTGATAGCAGGGAGTTGATTTCTAGCAAAATAAAGATTATTCAGATTTCAAGTGGGACTTATTCACCAAGCATGGAAAATCAGTCCTTCCCAATATTTTTGGAAAATTAGGAGGCAACATTGCTACACCAGATCTGGCAATGCCTAAATGTTAGGTTGTCAGGATCAATTTTGCAGAAAACAGACAAATAACACTCAAAATGTTTGAAAAGATGATGAGTTGACTTGAAGAGCCTAGTTCAATTGAATTCCACTTTTCAATACCTTCAAAACTATTAAATCTACAAAAAAAAGATGCAAATACACATGCAAAAAAGGGGAAAATGTTGGAGGGTTAGTGAATAGTGGTTTTCCTTTGTCAAACAACCCCACTTTGGTAACCAAACCCAATAGAAATGAATGAAATTTAAAGGAAATGATAAATGAATAACATGCAAGTATTACAAACTTACCAAATCCTTGAACATGCAAATATGAAGTGATGTCAGTGGCTACTCCAAAGTACTTGAATTAATGATACAAAATGCTTGATTGCTTGAAGATTGAATGTTTGAATGAGGAGATTACTTGAATGTGTTAGGAGATTGAATACTTGAGTGAATAATTGTAAAATGAGGTTAAAATAACATAGTTATACAAATCTTGTGGCCTACTATATATTCATACCTCATCACAGGCTAACATTAAGTGAATTTGAGTAAAATCTTGAAGGAAATTTTGAAATATTTCAAATTTAGGGCCAAGGGGGACTCATTCCCCACCCTTGGCAAATGAGTCCCACTTGGGACCTAGAACCAAGTATCAGAAATAATGTTGTGTTTAATGTTGTTTATCGGGATAGGATCCAAAAATATAGTTAATATAAGCATATGAGGACATAAAGAGACAAAATAAAGCATGAGAAGGGTATAAATAGTGAAAATATGCCTAGAACAGCATGAAATCTTGTCACAAGACTTTACAACACTTAAAAATAGTGCTTGTCAGTGAATGAAAAGGTGATTTTTTGGTGAATTGCATTAAATAGAGTCTAGAAGAATGTAGAAATGTCTTACAATAGTTCACAACACCTTCACAAAACGTCTTTCTTTGAGTTTTGGCACCAAAATAAGCATGTTCAAGCCAAGATACATCATCAAATTAAAGAAACATAGTTCCAACACTATGAAACAAGACCTACAAGACCATGAAAATGACAAGGATCCATTTTTTGATAGCACATTTAGCCCCCACTTTAATGAGAGAAACTTGCTTGCTCACACAAAATTAGCCATTAACATTGAGAAGAGAATTCAAATGCACTTACCTTAGCAAGATGGAATAAAACAAACAATGAGGATGATCATGCCCCTAGGATGAAGATCCCATGAAAAAATAAACATAAGGACAAAGGAATGCACAAGTGTTGAGAGGAATTTAATAAAGCTTCTAGATCATCAATCGAACTAATTTTGGAAAGAGATCTAGGATGATTGCTCGAAAAAGAAATAATGTGTACTCACTCTAGGGTCATGGAACTAGTTGTCTACCAAGTGAGAAATCCAAAAAAGTAAGATACATACGCTAGTTTGTATGCACTCACAAACAAACAAAAAAGTGGCTATGGGGAAAATTCATGCCTCTAGTTGGGCTTCCCACTCAACCATGCCAAAGCTATACATATTCGATAACTTTAACAAGGTGCCACAAAGCCAAAGAAAATGAAAATGTTGGTTTAAGTTTCATAAAATAAGAGAAATAGGATGGCACAATAGGCATGCAAGTTGTGTTATGCAAGGTGGCCGAATAAGAATGTTAGGTCTAAAAATGTTAGGTGTAATATGTTCATAGGAGTTTTGTTCAATTTATGCAAGGTCACTCACTTAGGAAACATTGTGTCTAATGTCTCCAAGAGAGGACCAATCAAAGAATAGTCTATTCACAACATAGGGGATGTAGTGTGTTGCATCAAACCACCAAGAGGAATGCAATATGCTGAGAAAGATAACACTTATGAAGGAAATTACACCCAATTTCATCCACAAAGTGACAAATACATCACGTAAATGACAAGGATACACTAAGAATGAAAATGAAATAATGATAATGTATGACCCTCACTTTAAAGGAGTTTCCACGCATCATTTTGTGAGAAATTACTTGAAAGTAGAGAAGAGGGAGAATGTAAGACATGAGAGCTAACTCATAAAGCTCTATTCCAAGTCATATGTTTCAAAGTTAAATTGTGTCATGTCAAGATAGAGGAGAAAAGCATGGAAAGAAGGGAGATGCCCCCCAAAAAAGAAAGCATACAAAACACATAAGGGATCTATGGATTTGGATTTAGTATGTTCATTGTTGGAGTGTTTTTATTTAAAATGCTTGAAACTTTCATCATTCCCCAAAGCACATAGAACTGGAAGAATGACACAAAAAGAGCAAAAGCAATGGAAAAAGATGAATTTTGAGTAAACATGGAAGAGAGATTGTGGTCTCAACGAATTACATTGCCCCCAAAAGGAAAACAAAAATGAAAAGCAAGTGAAAAGTTAAAAATCCTTTGGGTCAACATGAAGGAGACATTTTGGTCTCAATGCCTTGCATTATCTTCAAAAGGAAAAACACAACAAAAGAGAAAGGAAAAAAAGGGAAAGATAAAGGGGGTTTTGGGTCAACATGGAAGAGACATAGGCCATCTCAATGCTTTGCATCATCCCCAAAAGGAAAAACACAAAACAAAGCATGAAAAATAGAAGAAGTGTACAAAGACAAGGAAACATCAAACACACAATACAACAAGAAAATGCATTACAAGGACAAGGCTAGCAATGTATTGCCTACCATAAAGTGTAAAAGAAAGAATGAGCCAAGATGAGTGATGAGAGAGGAACATGCAATAGTGAGAATGGGAAGTTCTAAAACTGGGGAATGAAAGGATAACGGTGTTTTAAGGGATGAGGGGAAAATAGTTAGTATCTGTGAAGTGATACTTTTTATATTTTGTTCAAAGTTTGAATTTCTTCAGTTTGATGTCCAAAAACATGATGGTATTTGAAATATGGTATATTGGAGTCGTGAAGATGAATGACCAATCTATTAGAAGGTGCTAAGAGTATAAGATATTTGTTTAAGAGTAATTGGAGTCTCTGCTCACATTTGGTTGGAGGATGTGTAGGAAAATTTATCTTCTTCATTTTGTATGGTCATTTACATTTACTCAGTTCTCCTTTTTCATGAGTAGAAGGAAGAAGGGGACCCATAGGGATCCTAACATCCTTATCATTAGGACAGAATGGGTGTTCACATGGAAGGAGAATTTTCAAATTAGGAGGATTCAAAACCAGTATAATAGTATCTCTAATTCTCTAAGGTTGAAGAGGATGTCTCTAAGGATGAGAAGGTTCTTGATATCCTAGTCATGTTGTATTGGATTAAATTGGTTGTTCAAAAAGGTGATGGATGTCATGTTCATGTTTTGTGTCACAACCTTTTTTACTTAAGATAGTGAATCCTTTTCCATATGTTTATTCAAGGTTGATAGGATTATTTGTGACTATGTGCTTATTAAATGGCTAAGATTATGGTGGCTGAGAGGAACTAGGTTCACTTGAGGGAGGAACCATAGGTCATGTGTTCACTTCAGGATGTAAATAAGCAAAGTGATTAGTTGGTGCAGCATTAGGGAGTTCTTGTGATCTCATAGAGGGATAAAAGGTTGCATTTACTTCTAGGTTGTCAAGGAAATAATTATAGAACTTCATGCTAGAACCATCTTCTCCAATAATATGTACATCATGAGGAGGAAAATCATGAGGAGTTAAAGGAGCATGAGTTTGTTCAATGTCATTAAGGTCACATCAAAAGGTGTAATTGGACATGTCTACCAATGATTTGAGGGAATTACAAAACTTATTAAAGGAGAATGCCATGATTCCAAGAAACTAAAATGCAATAGGTGAAAGAAGACAAAGAATTTATATGCAAAAATAGAATGCAGGAATAGAAAGGTATAATGCAAAAAGTTGAGAAAAATGTTGTTTCAAAAATGTAGAGGGACTGATTCACCATGGGTGGCGAATGAGTCTCAGGATACAATTTGTTTTGTGTTTGTCAGAATTTTAAGAATGATTTAAATATTTTTTAGAATTCCAATACAAACATAGAATGCAAAGTTTCAGTTTTCTTAATGAAATTGAATGCAAGAATGAAAACTAAATGATTTTTTCACCAACGCGAAACAAAAGACCCTATAATGCAATAACAAATCATTGTACTATTTGAATGTAAATGAAAATTAAACTAGGATGCAATATATGAATGAAATTAAAAGTTTAAAAATGTTCAAGATTCGGGTTAACCAAAATGTGACAAAGATTTTAGGAACCTGGAATGCTAGGCTCTCTTCCTAGGGTTTTCCACCTAGAAAGAGAGAGATTATGGGTTCTAAAATGCTTATGCACATTCAAATTAAGATGTATACAATGTTGTTTAATTTAAATGAGCTTAACAAAATGCAATTGACTGATTCAAATGATTTAAAATGGATGCCAAAGCTCAATTTAAGCTATGTTTGAAAACACACTATGATATGCAAACAACTATGAAATATGAAGAAACTGAAAGAAATATGCAAAACATAAGGTATGGGGTCAAAGCTGAGTGCACCTAGATGTGGTGTCAGCTTTCTGGAGTGCCTGGAATGCTGATGAAAGTTTCTAATTTTTCACAGAGGGACTCATTTGCCAAGGGTGGTGAATCATTCCTCCTATTGTTCCAAAAGTGTTGGGAACTAATTTCTGACAGCTGAGAGTTGATTTCTAACAAAGTACATATTTTCAAATTTAACATGAGACTCATTTTCCAATGGTGGAGAATCAGTCCTCCCCAATATTTCTAGGAAAATTAGGAGGCAACACTGCTACACCAGATCTAGCAATGTCTAAATGTTAGGTTGTTAGGATCAATTATGCAAAAAATGGATAGAAAACACTCAAAATGCTTGAAAAGATGATGAGTTGACTTGAAGAGCCTAGTTTACTTGAATTCCACTTTTCAACACCTTCAAAACTATTAAATTTACCAAAACAAGATGCAAATAGACATGCATAAAGTTGGAAAATGTTGGAGGGTTAGTGAATAGGGTATTGCCTTGGTCAAACCCCACTTTGGCAATCAAACCCAATAGAAATGAATGAAATGTGAAGGAAATGATAAATGAATAAGATTCAAGTATTAAAAACTTAACAAATCCTTAAACATGCAAATTTGAAGTGATGTCAATGTCTACTCCAAAGTTCTTGAAAGTTCTTGAATTGATGATGTAAAATACTTGATTGCTTGAAGATTGAATGCTTGAATGAGGAGATTGCTTGAATGTGTTAGGATAGTGAATATTTGAGAGAATAATTTTAAAATGAGGTTAAAATCAAATATTTATAAAAATCTTGTGCCTTACTATCTGTTCATACCTCATCACAGACCCACATGAAGTGAATTTGAGTAAAATCCTTAAAGAAATGTTCAAATATTTTGAATTTGGGGCTAAGGGGGACTCATTCACCACACTTGGAAAATGAGTCCCACCTGGGACTCAAAACCAAGTGTCGGTAATAATGTTGTTTTTTAGGATAGAACCCAAAATACAATTAATATAAGCATATGAAGGAATAAAGAGACAAAATAAAGGAAGGGTGTAAATAGTGAAAATAATCCTAGAAAATCATGAAATCTTGTAACAAAACTTGACAACACTTCAAAATAGGGCTTGTTAAAGAATGTAAAAATGTCTTACAACACTTCACAACACCTTTAGAAGACATGTTTATTTGAGTTTTAGCAGAAAAATAAGTATGTTCAAGCCAAGATGCATCATAAAACTAAAGAAACATAGTTCCAACACTATGAAAGAAGACCTAAAAGACCATGAAAATGACAAGGGTCCATTTTTCCATGGCATAATTATGTATAAATATGATAATTTTATTGGTGTGCTTGTAAATAAGGAATATATTTGACTCCCTTTATATATTCCCACCTATGGTTGTGTACCTTGAATATGGATACTATTGAACACTTTTGGAGAATGAGAGGGTAGTGAATAGGTCTACTTAAAACTTAACCCCTTGTGGAACTTGAAACTTTTAACACAACTCAAAATCCTTTAGTAGATAAAAATAGAACTTTAAGAAGAGAAGTAAGAGAATTGTAGCAATCAAAATATTTAGTACCTTCCATAAAATTAACCAAAAAAATATGTATTAGTAATCAAATCAACAACAAAGAGAAAGAAATAGAGAAAATGCACATACACAAGGAGACACCAAATTTAGGTGGAAACCCCAATGAGGGGGAAACTACAGTGAGAGTTAACTAACAATATAAGTGTAACTACCAAAAAGACTTGCATAAAGTTTCACCGCCTTATAGAATTATAGAAAAATGGCATACAACACTAAATCACCATCCAACTCCAAGAGAAAGATACAAGGACCTAATGAGATTAACTATCTCAAAGTATGATACAATATGAATGAGAGAAAATTAAAAGAATTCCAACACAACTCTTTGTTGGAACTGATGTGTTGAAGCACAATTTATGTTTTCTTTAACAATATTTAGCACTATCTCCTTTAGATATTCAATATTATTCACAAATAAAGTTATTTATAATTGTACACATCTACATCTTGTTGCATCTAAAAATATCTTATATTTATATCCACCACAACACTTGAATTCGTCAATTAGGTGGGCTAGAAAGAGAATAAACAAATAATTTAACTAGTTAGCAAACAAACCATAATGTGGTCCTATCCTAAGGATAGAGAGGAATGCAAAAAATGTAACACTTCTTTCAATGTGGTCCAAAATGATTTACATATAGGTGCACATCAAACTAAGGTAGCCCATAAAAAACTCGTTCAAATGAATCTACTTGATGCAATCCCAAAAAAAATAGGTTAGGAACCAAATCTATCATGTCACATATTCCATTAC
The DNA here is from genome assembly GCA_007258455.2 of Sequoia sempervirens. Taxonomy (NCBI): domain Eukaryota; kingdom Viridiplantae; phylum Streptophyta; class Pinopsida; order Cupressales; family Cupressaceae; genus Sequoia; species Sequoia sempervirens. Next base: position 44,134 of record VDFB02244096.1, on the reverse strand, counting down.
TAGTGTAGCCCTAAAGCACATGACCTAAGAAAAAGAATAAGTCATAATAGCTACATATCAAATAATAACCCAAAAAGCCAACTTAAGACATAATGTGGCATGAAAATGACTAATTAGTAACTTGTAGATCATATACGGATGCTCCTTGAAATTCCAAATCACCTACATACTCTTCTTTCATACTATCTTTCTATAAACAACCACAACATCCCAAATACGTAAATAAAACTTGTTGTGCCCTTAGCACACACGCCCCGTTAGGAACGGGGACCCTCTTTTCTTCCGCCTTGTTGGGTCTTTCGGGGCCACCCCTTTTTGCGTGCCCCTCTTTTTTTTATGTTCCGCATGGTCGATGTCGCTCTAGGGTTTCATCGTAAATTGACCATGCCTCCGTTTTTGGGCTTTACTGCCCTTCGGGGCTTTGTGGGTTCCCTCTGGCATTTGGGCTCAGGCTGACCTGGGCCTCACGGGCGATGCCTCACGGGCTTCCCTGCTCGGGCTTCCCTTTGTGTTTTCTGCCCGCTGCGGCGATCCTGCAGGCACCTTTCAGCCCTCGGGGCACCTTGAGCGTCTTCGTTCGATCGTGTAAGAAATCTCTTGGGGCGCTTTCCCGCCGGGCCAGGACGGAGGAGTCCGCGTCCGGACTTCCATCCGCGGATTTCGTTTGCGGCCCGGTGACTCTCCGTGACGCTTTGCCCTCAGGGCCGCGGTCACCCCTGTCGTTTGCCACTTCAACGCTCGAGATTCCTTCAATGACGAATTTGTTCTAGCCTCCACGGCATGTGGGCCACAGGTCTATCTTCACCGTGGCCATTCAAAGTTGTCAAAAAAAAAAATCATTAGGCGGCCATCGCTCCGCGTCTTTCAGGCTTCCGAGTCCCGGAGTCTCCACCGTCGCCACCGACTCAATTCGAATTTCACCAACTTTTGGCACGGCCATACCTGCAATTAATACGCGTATTAATGGTAGTTGGGGTATATAATGCTTGGCCCGCCAATGTCATTTTCACAATCCAAATTGCAGCGAGTTGGAGCAGTAATTACCTGGAGCCCATCGCGATTGATAGTGTCACGACCGTCGCCATCAGCTTCACTCTAACGATCCCCGGTGAATTCCGCGCCTCCCCGCTTAGCGTTTTTGAGGTAGGCCATCCCTGTTTGCCCTCCCATGTTTTTTCATCATTTTGGGGGATTGAATGGATTAAATAATTGGTTAGGGTGAAGTAGGTGGAATAGCACTGAATTGTGCTCGTAACCCATATGATAAAAACTGTGAAAACCATCTCAATTCTCCTCCATGCCATCTCGGGACTTCTACCTGCCGCGGTAGTTCTTTGCATAGGGAAGGTGTCCTTCCCGGGCCCAGAACCCACCTTCACCATCAGATTTCAAGCAACAAACCTCTCGATGGCAATCCTATCCTTCGAGCCCGGCTATCAGGGTTCCTATCTCGGATACCCGTTCGCGTTTCACCGGGTTCTAATTGCAAACCTAACCCCGCCCCTAGCTTCCAGGCCTCGACTTTTTCATCGCCATTTATGCTTAAAAATGGAGCATCTTTCCTTTTGTGGCATCGGGCCCCGGCCCCCGGGGTTCCATCCTCAGAATTCTCCTAGTATTCGCCGGCTCCGAAGGAATTTCTACCCCGACTTTCTGCACCCCGGACTCTACCGTTACCCTCACTGTTAACTCTTGGGCGACGTCAAACTGTTGCATCTTGTCCGCCTTTGACCCTCGGGTGTTGGGCCTCCGCTCCTCATTTTCTGCAGTTTTGGAACTCTAGGGTCTTCCAGCGATGGCTTCGCCGCCTTCCGAGCTCTGGACCCCAGGCCGCCCTTCACCATCGCCACCTTCTTTTGAAGTGGCCGCTTTCATGTCTCTGGGCCCTGCCTCCCAGACTTCCATCCACGGAAGTCTGTGCAAATTCCTTCGACAGAGTTTTGATCCCGTCCTCCCAGACCCCAGGCCCCGGGCCTCCGTTCACCGTATGATTTTGTGAAGCTCCCCGCTGCCATAGGGCCCTCCGGGCCTGGCTTACTGGAGTTCCATTCGTGAAACTCCATGGCGGTTCCGCCGTTGTCGACGGCGGGCCTCTGGTGACCACCCACCCTCTGGACCCTAGGGCACACCTCACCGTCACCGCTAAATACCTTGCAAATCTTTTGACGGCAAACCCCTGCCGGCTTCCCACCGTCTGGGGCTCGGGCCTCTCCTCACCGCCGCCGTTTTAATCAACAAAAAATCCCATGGCGGTTGGCACGCCGTGTCCTCCCGGCCTGCGGGCCCCGCCATACCAAAAGCCATCAAACCTGAACCATAAGTTCATCGACCGCTCTTTGCCTTCTCGGCCCCAGGCTCCGGACCTCCACCTCTGAATTTTTGCCTGCCCTCCGCCATTGCCAGCGGCCGCCTCCTGGCAGCAACCTGGCCTGAAGACCCCGATGCCTCTTGGATTGATCCAAACCAACTCAAATCCAAAATCTAACTTTGAGTCACGTCCTAAATCATGGTGTTCTCCATCATAAGCCTTTTGAAACACCAAAATTTAGCTAAGGAGGGTCTCCAGGAGCTCGCGGATGCATTTTCCCTTCCTGACAGCATTCCTGCGAGGGAAGTCCAGCCCTCTGGGCCCGGATTGTCCAAACGCCCTGAAACGAAGATCGATACCATCTAAGGATAAAATTTATGATATACTTGAATGATTATTTTGTTGTTATCTTTGAAATATGGACTAACATTAATGCTTTTGATGTTTTATTGTGTTGACTTTGCCCTTTGCTTGCAGGATATATGGAATCAACTGCGGGAACTTCAGGGGCCTCCGCCGAAAAGGATAAGGGCAAGAAATCAGGGAGAGCCACTTAGGGAAAAGAAGATAAGGATCAGATGAAGTTTCAGTTTCAGGGTGAGCCGCTCCAGTCAAAGGTCTCAACAGACTGGAAGGAGATTTTAGATACAAACATTGGTCAGGTGGACATAGATGAGTTCACCTAGAGGTTCAAGGTCAACCCTACAACAAAGAACGCTAGACTAATAAGGCAGAGTGGAATCGCCAAGGCTGTCAGCTTCCCTCCCTCTCTGGTAGCACCTGAACTAATGATGGCCTACTAAGAGGCCTATCAACCAGACACCAAAACAATCATGGAAAAAGAGGGAAATATCCTCGCAGATATGTCGTCAGAGGGGATCACCAAAACATTCCACATCCCTACGTTCCCACATATGGAGGTCCCCACTTTGGAACAATGCCAAGCGGTGTGGGATGCCAATTCGTTAGGGTGCAAAAACTCAATCAACCTCCTTTGGCTTAAGGAGAAATGGGGCAGCATGGCGAAGGTTCCCCAGGAACTCTTCCGAAGCGACTTCCATGAAGACTACCATGACCTCATAACTATGCTGAGCAGAATCATGGGTCTCCCGGTAGCCACCTACTTCCAAGAGTGGATGGCCTACTACATTGAACAAATCTTGCAAGGGAACGAGGACGTTAAAACCAAGACCTCATTCGACTTGGGAGGCATCATCAGTAACTGCTTCCATGAGCAGTTTATCAACGTCAAAAAGAGCTCTAAGTTTTACATGACCTCCTACCTGGTATACTCCCTAGTAGGTCAAAGACAATACATCGGACTATTCGTGGCACCAGATCAGGGGCACAGGCGAGGGCTCAAGCCTTTTGACAAATACCATTAACTCCAATACCGCAACTTCAAAAAGGAGTACTACTGGGTCAATGACGCCTTCATTGGCCACATCATCAGATTGATCACTGGAAACTTTGAGAGGAGGGTCTCCCACAGCGCCAGGGCACTCTTGAAGGAGTATGCCTTCTTATTTATCTAGTTCCCAAAGTTTACCTACATCCATGCCCAGGGATTCACAGAGTGGCCAAACAGATTGCCGTGGTATCCAAATGACAGGATCCTTCTCCTGGAGCTTTCTCGGCAGCTTCAGCACATCCAGACGGTCTTCGGCAACAAGCACGTAGCAGGGATCCCCTATCCCATGACCCTCGGCCAGGGCCTATACTGACTACAGACTTCTTAATGTGTCAGTAATTCTGAGAAGGAACTCAAGGAATACAATTTTGAATGGTACACAGCTCACCCATGGATGGACCCATATGGCCATATCAGGAAGGCATTGGGGCCAGTGTACGCCCACAAATACCATATTGAAGACTTTTGGGTGGATTGCAAAGATGACAAGGAGGTATGCATGAGGCACTACATGTGCATGACCATACAGTTCCTAAGAAGAGTGCAACTGTTCTAGGTACCGGACCAACTCGAGGAAGATGAGTCCACCCTTATGCATCCAAGGTACCAAGCAATTGCCAACCTAGCTATACCATCAATAGACTAGGATGAGCAAGAGGTCGACGACCTAGACACAATCACCCAGCCGATCATAACTCACACTAAGGAGTGGGTTGATGGGCAGGTGGCACAACTGAAGCAACAAGGAGTGGTCCTAACATATGAGGCGCTCAAGAGTGAGCCAAGTGCCACAGAGGAAGTTGCCGCCATCACCTCAGCTGGTGAGACTTCCAAGTCTCTCCCCATCACGAGGTCTCAAAAGAGAAAAGAAATAAAGATAGCTCAATCTGCGAACCCCAAAGAGCAAGCAAAGAAGGACACGAGGGGCTCATCTCCCAAGAGGCTCAAGCAGACAATGACTACAACAGAAGTGCAGCCTCCCTTGCTTCTCCCTCCCCTGACTGGTGCGCCACCCGCCTCTCAGGCCGTGATCGCTTCATCTCTGCAAGTGGTGGACATTTCTATCCATCTTGCCTCTTCACCCCCAGCTGGGTCAATAATTGATGTTGACTCCTCTTCTGGCATGACCACTCCCCCTTCCTCTTCTGCTGCCATGTCACCCATTACCTCCCTACCTCTGGCAATAATAGCATCGCCTGTTCCCCTTTCCACTATGCCTGAGGCCCTTGCGAGGCACATGTAGAGTCTTCCCCCTGAGCTCTCACAGATCCTAATGGATCCCACACTCCAAGCCTCCCTCATCCAAGCCCTCGCAACGGCTCATCTTTCACAACCGCCTACAGGGCCGCCAGCTATGGAGGCTACAATGCAAATCTTGAAAGAGCTAGAGGAGCAAGAGTAGGAGGCCTCGAAGCCTATTGAGGAGGAGGCCAATGAGTATCAAAAGCACCCTGAGTACGAGCACCAAACCATTGACAGGGTGGTCTATGAGGAGGAGATGGGCTCTTCTGAGAGTGGAGACGAAGAGGATGGCTTAGGTGCCAAGGAGATTATCTAGACATTTGATGAGGACCTCGAGGAGGAGTCGACGTAGCAACTAAAGAGCATTGAGGAAGAAGCGGAAAGGTCACCACAAGATAAAGAGGGGCAGCCACCAGAAGAGCGGCCGCAAGAGGATTTATCTGAGGCTGAGATCCATGCTGTAAGGAGCCTTGAGGCTGAGGCTACTGAAGAGAAGGGGGAAGAAGAGGATGCGAAAGATGACAGTCCCACCCCACAATTGTCCACCAAGCTTCCTGTCAAATGCCTCGTATTTTATCGTGACTCTGACGAAGAGGAGGAGGAAGCTACCATGAGGAAGGAAGGGCCCCAAAAGGAAAAGGAGGCAGAAGTCTTGCCTCTAGCTAAAAAAGGTGAGGGCAGCCATGATGCACCCAAGCACAAATCAGCCATACCCGACTGGTTGGAGAAACAGCTTGAAAAGACAACCCCAGTGCTGAAAGATCCAAGGGCGAGACTGGAAGCCATCTTGGCTCAATCCCTAACCACAACAAAGAAGGAGAAGAAGCCTAAGGTCTGTTCCAAGATAACAATGGATGCTTCTAGCTCCCGAGCAGCGCAAATTGCAATGCCTATAGTTGGCCAAGTAGGGGTGGGTTACAGCATCTCCACCATTGATTTGGGGACAAGAACTAGGGAACAAAAAGTTGAACACCTGGAGGAGTCGGTGGCCATAGTGGTACACCTGATCAAGCAGGACAAGGTCACTAAGGACGAGCTCAAGGCACAAGTTGCTGCCTTAACCGACTACATTCAGCAATGGTCCTCAGTAGATGACCTGCCCACTACCTCCATAGCCGCACTGCAGTTGCTCTCCAAAGAGCAGATTGACAAGATGGAGAAAAGGAAGAACTTGGAGAAGACCACTGAGGATTGGTTCTGATAGGTCGTAAGCGTCGGAAACATGGGAATCAACATGGCTGTGCAGATAGCCAACAAGTTCTTAGATCTGATCCAATCCTTAGAAAGCATAAAGAATCTTTGCACCAACTATCCTGCCATCTACGACTCCACCTTCCCAAGAGTTGAGGCCATCCTTAGAATGACTGAGAGCACGTGGGAAGAGAAGCTAGAACTGAAGGAAGAAGATCATTGGCTGGTGGATGTGTGGCGCAGAGATCTCATCAATCAGAAGGAGAGGTCGGAGCAAATCCTGAGCAAAGTAGACCCAGATATCGAGTGGATCAAGGAAATCCGAACGGAATGTGCCAGGTATCTCAAGTTAATGATGGGCTATGATATGCCCATAGTGCAAATGGAAGCCGAGAAGGTCAAGCCATACTTCGAGGAGAAGATGAAGGACGGGACAGCTGGAGAAATCACAACAGAATTCTTAAGTTTTGCTGCCCGTGCCTTCAACCGATCAGAGCTGTTCAGAGACCAAGGCTCAAAGTATGACGAGGATTGGAAGCGGCTAGAGGAGAACGCTAAGGAATGGAGTTACCAGGCATTAAGATGTGAGATCCTCGAGATCGACAAGCTCCAAGCAGTCATCCTCAAGTATATAGAACATGCAACTTCCGAGGAGCAAGAAGACAGCCCAGCCAAAGAGGAAGACCTCCCTGAAGAGTAGCTATAGCCAAGAAAATAATAATTATCTACAGGACGAAAGAGCAATAGTGCCATCCACTAGATGACGAAATAGGGAAGAGACAAAAAATATTTTTAAATTTAAAATCTATTTGGGGGTAGTGAAACCCTATTTTGTAATGAATCTTGGCCACATAATGAGAATGAATCTTGGCCATTCATTTAACTTATTGGAAACTATAAATAGAGCACTCCCCTCATTTGCAAAAGTAAGAGTTGAGTTGTTGTAAAGGCATGCTATGGAAATCTATAAGAAATATCATTGATTTGGTGTATTTCCTTGATTTCTCTCATGTTATTTGATTAATTTCTCCAATAATTAGATGCTTGACTTAGATCTCTTTGCTGTTTAGTTAGCTGTTCATTTTATTTGGATAAATATTAGGAATGTTGTTGGCTGATTGTGAAAATTCTTGCTTTGTTGATGATCCCTTAGTCCATATTTTTTGCTGTTTGCTAAAGATAGATTGCTGTGCAAAGTTAACCTGGAATTGATTTGAAGTTGCCCCAAACATTTATCTTTAATTCATGCATGTATGTGGTGGATGAAGGATGAAATATCTGCAACCTTTAGAAGATAACACAATTTCCATGATACTGTGAAATCCCTGGTTAAGTGGGATATTGTTTTAAGGAATTGTCCATTGCAGGAACTACATTGTCACTATTCATTGCAAGCTTTAGACTTAGGAACTTTTTTTCCCTTTTTAAGAAACTGAATAATACCAAGGTTCATTGCACATTGTAAAGCCAAATCCAACAACTAAATGGAGTCCAAGATTGCTGTTTGAGCCTACAGCCCACATATTACTACTTCCCATCCTAGGAACTCCATTTCAAGATCCAACTTCGTGTTTTATGTCTACACTTTGTATTTTCTATAAGACTGCCTTGTGATTCCAGCAAATCACATCAAGCTATTGAGGTATTTAAGCACTGTCATGACTTGACATCTGAGAGACCTTGGGATAGTGTTCTGCAATCTGATTGTGGAGGATTGTCTTTCAAGAGAGGTAGTGCACCTATGCACTATCTGTGTTGAGAAGTGCATAAAAACACCATCAACAGAACTGGGGCTAGAAGGAGGGCCAGGACGAAGATACTAAGTTAAAGGATAAAGCGAAGCTGGATCAGATCAGATCATTCTCCTCTGAAAGATTTCAGAGAGTCTTGCGATCAACACCAAACAAAGGAGAATTTCAAGAATTGTTGCCTCCTACAAGGACCAAGCAAGCTCAAGGAAGCAACGCTGCCTCTTCCTCTTCCTCCATTCCATCTGCCCCTGTTTCACCCTCACCTTCATTTGGCTGGCCTTCCTTTTCCACTCAACCATCTCAAATAGCATTTGCACCCCATATCTCCAGTAGCTAGGGGTTTGCTCTTCTCCCGACCCTTTCAGCCCAAGGCACCGTCAAGGTAGCTATAGCTCAAGGGCAGCCCCACATTGTAGTTGTATTGTCAATACAGCCCCAAATCCCTATCCTCCAATAGCAAGTGCCACCTCTGCCTCCCCCCGTGGCTTGGCTTGCGCATAATCCGTCGCCAATACATTTTGTTGTCTATAATGATATGCCCAAGAATCTGGAGGGCTTTTGTTCGAAGTTCCATCCCCGTGATATGCAAAGGATAGCTAAAGAGCATATCAAAATATTTGAGACAATGATCATCGAAATGCAAGTGGACCACGAAGACGTTGCATGTCGCCTTTTTTCGCATTTATTGGGGGAAGAAGCCTTTTATTGGTACATTAATTTGCTGAGGGGATCCATCACTTCATGGAACCTGATGAAGAATGCCTTTTTGCAGAAATACAAGATTCCCATCAACCCTTCGGACCTTTACCAATAGTTCATGTCTATCGGAAGGGAGGTCAATGAACCTATCGGCTCCTTCAATGACCGCTTCCATCGGGCTCACATGAAGCTTTAGGATCTGTACGTCCATAATGATGCGGCAACTCTCCCCATCTACTACGTAGCCCTAGACAGCCTCATGTCGGCCTTGGTGAAAATGATGCGACCACCACCCGCTACCCTATTGGCCACCTATGCAGAAGCTGTTGTCGCTAGTGCGGACTTGGGGCAAAATATCTCCAGCCGTTGCCCTCTTTGGAGCCAATAGCCCACCCAATGCAGATTCAAGGGCTCAATCAGGCGTTTGCTCATCAAACCCCTCTCATGAACCAGATATCCCAATTGCCTATGGTGCCGCATCCAGGGCAACCGTTGAATTATGCACTTCTAGCGACTTCCTATTTGCAGCCCCAGCAGTAGTATAGCTATTCCTATATTTCTCCGCAACAACAGACATGTCCCCAATAGCCCCAAGCTTCATTGTACCTATCGGGACCAGATTTTCCTCCAGCCTATCAAAATTAGCCGGTGGCCCTGCCCGCTTTTCTCTAAAATCTGGCCTCGTCGCCTAGAGGTGCGACCAAGAAAGACAAGCTAGAGGAGCTGAACAAGATGATCAAGAAGATGTCCACAGAGATGACACATCTAAAGAATCAGAACAACTAGTTGCAAGCCACCCAACATAATTTCTAGGCCAATCTCAACCGAGATAGCCAGGATAATAGAGACGACAGGGACAATCATGAAGTAGGCGCCTCCTTTAGGCAAAATTATGAGAGGGGGCAAAACCCCAATCAAAATGTAGAAAGAAGACCTTCTTAGAGGCAAAACCATACGTGGAACACCAGGCCCAATAACGGAGGAGTTTCTACTCCCTTCGATCAACCAGAAAGCAATGACAAAACATCTAGTAGTGTGTATCTAGCTGAAGTAGCATTGTACGGATGGTGTCGACTTCACAAAACTAGCAGGCATTCTAAGCTGGATTGTCTCGAGTTCCAAACAACTGTTGAAAACTTCCAGGTGGAGGTGCAAAATGTTGTCGACAATGCCAACTGCAGGGACATCGTCCCATCTGAGCCTTACGATTCTTCGTGTCTGGTAGTCAGTCAGGTGTCGTTTCCACCAGGGGACTGCAACAAGCCCGAAGTCAAGCCTACTCCTACTGAGGATGAGAAAGCGCAGAAGGTAAGTAATGAACAAACCTTGGCTCAGCTTTTTGATTCAGTAGATAATGGTCTGGTAGACAAAGAAGAATCATTTGTGGATGAATTCCACATGTTCCATCAGTGGTCAAGTCCATACTTCCTTAGGAATAGGCAAGCAGGTAGACCTTTCACAACTTCTACCCCACCAAATAATTTTGCCACCCCGCCTGATCCACATGCCAATAACAACCTTGGGCTTCCTCATATACCTAGCCAATATCTTAACAAGAACCAGTCTCAAACCCAGTCACAAAATCTACCTCAAGGCCAACCTCAAAATCTTCCTGGGCAAACTAAGTTCCAAACCCCTAGTTCAGCTATAGGCCAAGCTTTTAGTTTCGAGATCGAGCAGATGGGTGAGTATGTGGCAGAAGAGTTTAAGAAGGTAAAAATCAGTTTGTCAGCCTTCAAATTACTCAAAGTTCCTACTATAAGGCATGCCTTCTTCAGGATTCTCATTGGGACTCCGTCTTCTAGTACAACACAAGAAACCCTAGCCAAGAGAGTAACCTTTGAGGAGCCCAGAAAAGAACCAGAAATACAGGATAATACCTGGAAAAGGAGGGATGTTCCTGCGAATTAGCCAGCAAGTAAACAAAATGAAAAGGAGCCAAAAAGGGCGAATAGGCAGCCTTCCAAAGACTAGTTGTTCAAGAAGACTAGGGATATTGATAGTGAAACGAATAAAGGTTAAATAGCTCAAATGGACACACCTGTGGGTATCCTCCAAGGGAGACCGGAAACTCCCCCTTTCTTGACCACCATTAGGATCTTCAAGAAGAATTTACACAAATGCCTGCTCGATTCAGGAGCATCGGCCAATGTCATGCCCTTAGCGGTATGCAAGGCTCTTGGCATCACTCCCACGCCGTCGAAGAGAAAGGTGACCCAGCTGGATAAAACAAAGATTAACATAGTGGGTGAAATAAATCGTATCCCGATGCAAATTGCTGTAGACCCATGGATCCAACAGGTCATTGATATCCAAGTCGCAGACATTCTCGATGCTTATGGAATTATTTTGGAAAGGGAGTTCACTAAGGCGGTGAATGGATATACCACCACAGACCTTTCTCACATGTGGCTACCATGGAAAGGGCTGCCAAATCAGATCCGTATCGACCGTGAACCCTGTATGAAGTACATAATCACAGAATACAACAATCTCAGCGAGGTGTTGTTTGCTGAGACCGATTTGGGGAACTATCACCCTTTTGCCTATCAAAATGAAATTGGGCTTCAAGGAGAACGTGTAGATGAGGTATTGCTAGTGTTGTGCAGTCCCTCGGTGGATTCCGCATGAATTCCCTTAGATACCGAAACATTTCTAGAAATCGATAATGAGTTGAATAAGGATGGCAACTGGGGATTGCTCAATGGCTTCTAGGAGTTCATGGAAAAATGCGCAAGAGATCAGCTCAACCTAGGAGCCCGAATAAATTTTTAGGACCTCTTATTGCCAAACTGGTGTAGGGTCCACAATGCTGCTCACTCTGAATTTGATTGTTACCTATGTCAGGCAGCAGTGGAGCATGTTAGAAAATCAGCGGCTCCTCAGACAAGAATGCCAAAGGAGGCACCACTGGGGTCGCCTATTGATCATGGCCTCGAACTGGAAAACCCCCCTAAGATCACAAGGCCCGCCGTCCAGTCGAAAGAGAATGGAGGCTCAATTAGACCCAAAAACAAGGAATCCTCCACATGCTGGACACTCCGATTTGATGGATCGAAGTCGAGGCAAGGAGCTGGAGCAGGGATCGAACTCATTAGTCCAACGGGTAAGACCTTTCTCGCTGCCCACCGATTGTAATTTTATTGCACCAACAATGTAGCAGAATATGAGGCCTTAGTCCTTGGCCTTCTTATGGCCTTGAAGAAAAATGTCAAAGCACTGCAAGTCTTCGAGGATTCCGCACTCGTAGTCAAGCAAGTTAGGAGGTTGTACTCTTGTCATGATCGGAGACTCACCAATTATAGGCATAGGGTTTGGGATCTCTTAGAGGGCCTAGATGCATTCAACATACAATTGATCCCTCGTGCTCATGATCGCACAACTGATGCCTTGGCTCAGGCAGCTAGCATGTTACAGCCCCTCTCTTTGTCTGGGCTCAAGAAATTCACTATTGAGCTAACATCCATGCCATCAGTCCCAGATAATGTTACTCACCTGCAGGTCTTCAATAACGACAAGCATATCCTCCAGTTCATCACAAGTTCTGATGTCTTCGCAACTCAAATAATCGATGAAACTAATTTGCAAGAGGCTGAATTAGACATAGAGGGGGTCATCAACCTTAAAACCAACACAATCCCTAGAGGTATGGTTCAACTGGAATGCATATTTGATTTGGATTAGATCAGGGATCAGGATCAACAAACAAAAAGAGAGGCTATAAGCAACCAGTGCAATGCTCATAACCTTGGGACAACCGAGGATACTAAGAATATTTTTATCGGAAAGGTGTGCACGCCTGAAGAAAAGGAGGGAATCACGGATGTGTTACAAATATACCATGATGTGGTGGCATGGAGTTACAAAGATTTGAAAACTTATGACACTTCTGTCATTACACACACTATCCCTCTGAAGACAGAAGTGAGGCCATTCCGTCAGCGGCAGCGACCTATCAACACCTTGCTAGAACCTGTTGTTTACAAGGAAGTACAAAAGCTACTTTCAGCAAGAATCATTTTTCCCGTCAGGCACTCCACATGGGTGGCTAATTTGGTCCCAATTAGGAAAAGGAATGGAGAGATTAGATTGTGTGTGGATTTCCGCAATCTAAATCGCACATCAAAAAAGGACAACTATCTAGTGCCTTCACTGGACGAGGTGCTGCAGATTGTCAACGGCTCCCAGATGATGTCGTTCCTTGATAGATACTTAGGGTATAACCAGGTAATGGTACAATACGAGGATCGCCACAAGACAGCGTTCACCACTAAGTGGGGAACGTTCGCATATAGAAGAATGTCATTCGGGCTCATCAACGCTGGTGCCACCTTCCAACATCCCATGGATATCACCATCAAGGACCTAATTGGCAAGTGCATAATCATCTACATGGATGATTTGACCATATTTTCTAAGAAGCAGGGAAATCACGTCTCTGACTTATGCAAGGTATTTGAGAGATGCAGAGAATTTGGGGTTTCCTTAAACCCCAAGAAGTGCATTTTCAGAGTGACTAAGGCCAAGTTGCTTGGGCACATCATTTCAGAACAAGGAATCTCCATTGATCTTGAGCGCATCGAATCCTTGCTCAAAATTCAACCCCTGGGCAGCAAGAAGGAATTAAAGTCCTTCGAAAAGATCAATTTTGTCCAAAAATTTATCACGGGTTTCGCAGAAATTATCAAACCTCTCAATGCCATGCTCAAGCAAGACGCTAAGGTTGAATGGACACCGAATGCCAAAAAATCCTTCGAAGAGATCAAACGGGCCATTGCTGAGGCACCTATGTTAGTCAGCCCGGATTATCTGAAGCCGTTCTATATCTACTTATTTGCTTCGAAGCATTCTTGTGCAATCATGTTGACCCAGAAATACAATGAAGGAAACAAACATCTGATCACCTTTATGAGTGCCCCCCTCAAAGATGCTGAATTATGTTACCACAATATTGAAAAATAGGCGTACGCTCTCATCAGAGGGGTGAAGAAATTTAGACACTACATTCTGCGCAACAAGGTGTTTGCCATTGTCTCCGATCCAGCGGTTAAGACACTACTCGTGCAAAATGAATTGGGCAAACGAAGGGCTAAGTGGGTCACCTTGCTTCGAGAGTATGATATGGAGATCCTACCAATCAAATTGGTACGAGGGCAGGCACTCACCCGTACAATGGCTGAAACAGCAGCATAGGCTGGACCTGAACTCATGGTACAGCAGTACCAGCTTGAAGATGTCTCCCCGGGAGAATGGTACCAAGATGTCATTTATTTTCTGCTGAATCATAAGTGTCCACCGCATCTGCAAGGAGTCCAAAGATGGGTCCTGAGATTGAAAAGTAATGGTTACATTTTGTAGGGTTCCATTCTCTACAAGAAATATCATGAAGGCATTTATCTGAGATGCCTTGCCAAGGAAGAAGCAGAACACGTCTTGAAAAAATTTCATAATAAATTTGGCACAAGCCATGGTTCGGGTTCTTCTATAGCACATCAAATATTGAGAGCGGGGTATTATTGGCCAATTGTCTTCAAGGATGCCCATTGCCATGTTCGTTCATGTCATATGTGCCAGACCGCTGCCACCAAGGAGAGGAATGCTGCTGTCCCGTTGCAGCCCGTGCTGGAGGTAAGGCCTTTTGTGCAATCGGGTCTCAACTTCATTGGTCTGGTAAGCCCTCCATCATCTACGGGACATAGGTACATTCTTACCGCTACTGATTATTGTACTAGATGAACATAAGCAATAGTATGTAAGCATTACATAACTGAAGTAGTTACTGATTTCTTAGAAAGTTTTATTTTAAATCACTTTGGTTGTCTGTATGCTTTGGTATGTGATAATGGACCTGCCTTTGCTTCATTAAAGTTTGCTTGTTGGGCATTTGACTATGGGATTACCCTCAAATTCTCATCTAATTACTACCCTCAGGGCAATGGCCTTGCTGAATCCATGAATAAGAATTTGATTACTGTGATTAAAAAGTTGCTGGATAGGAATCCCAAGGACTGGCATACCCAGCTCTATTTTGCCCTCTGGGCTGATTGCACCCGCCACAAGGCTGCCCTTGGCGATTCCCTGTTCCACCTTGTCTATGTCCTGGAACCTATATTCCCCATCCACCTAAATATTCCTACTCTCTAGTTTATCTACGATTTTTATGAGGGAGGAGATCGTAGGGAAGCTCGGTTAGCTGAGCTCTTACATTTAGAGGAAGTCTGAAACCGTGCAATAGAAAATTTCGCCAAACATCAAGGCGTAGTTAAGAGATGGTTCAACCACCGAGCCAAAATCAAGGCCTTTAGGATTGCAGATTTGGTCCTATATTGGGACAAGGCCCATGAAAAGAAAGGGGGACACAACAAATTCGATAAGCTTTGGCTTGGCCCCTTTCAAATAGCTGAGATTTTGGGAGATAATTCCTTCCGCCTGAAGAACTTAACCAGTGAGAACATCCCATTTCCAGTCAACGAGAAGCACCTGAAGCATTACTTCCAAGCTTGAGCTCCTTCGAGCTCTTTGTTGTAAATACCTGTACATAGGGTAGAGTAGTCACTTTCTTACTTGTTTGCATTTTGTTCGCGTCACTTTTTGCTTTCTCCCTCCTAGCAGTTTTGTTTCGAAAGATGTTTCCTGCTCCTTTACGGTGGTTGTGCTTGCTTGACAAGTGGTCCACTTTGTTGTCCGTTCTTTGTGTTCTCTGGCTAAACATTCACTCTAGATTATTGGTCTTTGCAAAGTTGTCCGCGAATGATTTACTTATCTGAACTCTGCTCAAAACTTGACCCTTCGCTGGATCTTCTTACCCACATCTCGGATCTCGCACAAAGCACATAATAATAATTTCTGAAGGACCGTACTATGGTTGTTATGACACCTTAGTGAGTGAAAAATCTTAAGTCTACTCTAGTGACCACTGCATTCTCAAACCCATTGTATGCTTCAATGCTTACCCAGTCGAACTAAATGGTAAAAGAGAAGTGCAATATCAAAGCAAAAAAAAGAAAAGAAAAGAAAAAAAAAGAAAAGAAACTCTAAAAAAGGAAATGAATGACCGTATGGGTGTTTAGGTAACTCTACCGGGGCTATGGACGCCCGGCCGGCAGTAGAGCAATATCCATGAGATTATAGCGACAACTCCACTGGGGCTATGGATGCCTCGCTAGCAGCAGGGCAATGTCCAGGTTACTTTTGGTGTCAGGCAATTTATGTAGCTCACTCGGTTGAAGTGATAACTCTGGTTACTATCATTAGGAAAGGGATGAGCTCACCTCACACACGCTTCTGAGATGTCCTATAAGCTGACCTAATTAAGGATCTCGTTCTCTCAGATTCATCTTTGGAAGCCGCTCCTGGTCTGCAAAACTAGAGATTCTAGGTCCTGAATGAATATTTATCCCTAGAACGCTTCGGAGCATTCTCCAACAGAGTTGCCATTTTTTGTGCCCTTAGCACACACGCCTCGTTCGAAATGGGGACCCTCTTTTTTTTTGCCTTGTTGGGTCTTTTAGAGTTGCCTTGTTTTGCGTGCCCCTCTTTTTTTGATGTTCTGCATGGTCAATGTCACTCTAGGGTTTCATCATAAATTAACCATGCCTCCATTTTTGGGCTTTGCTACCCTTTAGGGCTTCGCGGGTTCCCTCTGGCATTTTGGGCTCTGGGGCGGCCCTGGGCCCCTCCAGGCCCGGGCCTCTAGGGTTCCCTTATCGGGCTTCCCCTTTGTGTTTTCCGCCCTTTGCGGTGATCCCCGGGTGCCTTTCCGCCCCTCGGGGCCCGCCCTACCGTCTTCCGTTTAGATTCTGGCGAAAATATCCCAAGCGGCGCCTACCCCTTCTGGCCCCGGGACCCAGAAGTCTACATCCGGACTTCCGTCCTTGGATTGCCATCTGTGACGGCAACTCTCCAGCGGCCGCCCGCCCCTCGAGCCCTGGGATGCCCCTCGCAGTTGCCACTAAGCAACTCGAGATTCCTTCAGCGGAAAATTCATTCTAGCCTCCTGGAATTCGGGCCCCGGGTCTATCTTCACCGTGGTCGTTCAAAGTTGTCAAAAATATATATATATATATATATATATATATATATATATATATATATATATATATATATATATATATATATATCAAACGGCGGCCATTGCTCTGCGTCTTTCCAGCTGCGAGGTCCCGAAGTCTTGACCGCTGCCGCCGACTCAATTTGAATTTCACCAACTTTTGGTGCGGCCGTACCTGCAATTAATGTGCGTATTAATGGTAGTTGGGGTATATAATGCTCGGCCTGCCAATGTCATTTTCACAATCTGAACTGCAGCGAGTTGGAGCAGTAATTACCTGGAGCCCATCGCGATTGATAGTGTCACGACCATCGCCATCAGCTTCACTTCGACGATCCTTGGTGAATTCCACACCTCCCCGCTTAGCGTTTTTGAGGTAGGCCATCCTCGTTTGCCCTCCTATGTTTTTTTCATCATTTGGGGGATTGAAATGGATTAAATAATTGGTTAGGGTGAAGTAGGTGGAAGAGCACTGAATTGCAATTGTAACCCATATGATAAAAACTGTTAAAACCATCGCAATTGCCCTCCATGCCATCTCAGGACTTCTACCTGCCGCGGTAGTTCTTCGTGTAGGGAAGGTGTCCTTCCCGGGCCCGGAACCCGCCTTTGCCATCAGATTTCAAGCACCAAACCTCCCGACGGCAATCCTATCCTCCGGGCCCAGCTATCGAGGTTTCCTATCTCAAATTTCCATTCACGTTTCACTGGGTTCTAATTGTAAACCTAACCCTGCCCCCCAAATTTCAGGCCCTGATGTGTTCATCACCATTTACACTTAAAAATGGAGCATCTATCCTTTTGTGACATCGGGCCCCGGACCCCAGGGTTCTATCCTCAAAATTTTCCTAGTATTCACCGGCTCCGAAGGAATTTTTGCCCTGACTTTTCGCACCCCGGACTCTGCCATTAACTCTTGGGTGAAGTCAAACTGTTGCGTCTTGTCTACCTTTGGCCCCTGAGTGTTGGGCCTCTCCTCCTCATTTTTCACTGTTTCGGAACTCTGGGGTCTTCCGACGATGGCTTCGTCGCCTTCCAAGCTCCGGACCCCGGGCCACCCTTCGCCATCACCGCCTTCTTTTGAAAAGGCCGCTTTCGCGTCTCCGGGCCTCGCCTCCTCGACTTCCATCCATAGAAGTCCGTGCAAATTCCTTCGACAGAGTTTTCGTCCTGTCCTCTCGGACCCTGGGCCCCGGGCCTCCGTTCACTGTATGATTTTGCGAAGCTCCCCGCTACCATGGGGCCCTCTGAGCCCGGCTTACCGGAGTTCCATTCGCAGAACTTCGTCGTAGTTCTACCATTGTCAAAGGCAGGCCTCGATGACCACCCACCCTCCAGACCCCGGGGCACACCTCACCGTCGCCGCTAAATACCTTGCAAATCTTTCGACAGCGAACCCCTGCCAGCTTCTCGCCGCCGCCGTTTTAATCAACAAAAAATCCCACGGCGGTTCACACACCGCGTCCTCCCAGCCTGTGGGCCCCGCCACACCAAAAGCCATCAAACCTGAACCATAAGTTCATCGGCCGCTCTTTGCCTTCTGGGCCCTGGGCTCCGGACCTCCGCCTCTGGATTTTCGCCGACCCTCCGCCATTGCCAGCGGCCGCCTCCTGGCAGCAACCCGACCTGAAGACCCCGATGCCTCTTGGATCGATCCAAACCAACTCAAATCCAGAATCTGACTTTGACTCACATCCTAAATCATGGTGTTCTCCATCATAAGCCTTTCGAAACACCAAAATTCAGCTAAGGAGGGTCTCTGGGAGCTCGCGAATGTGTTTTCCCTTCCTGACAGCATTCCTGCCAGGGAAGTCCAGCCCTCTAGGCCCGGATTGTCCAAATTCCCTGAAACGAAGATCGATACCATCTAAGGATAAAATTTATGATATACTTGAATGATTATTTAGGTGTTATCTTTGAAATATGGACTAACATTAATGATTTTGATGTTTTGTTGTGCTGACTTTGCCCTTTGCTTGCAGGATATATGGAATCAGCTACAGGAACTTCAGGGGCCTCCGCCGAAAAGGATAAGGGCAAGAAATAGAGGAGAGCCACTCAGGGAAAAGAAGATAAGGATCAGATAAAGTTTTAGTTTCAAGGTGAGCCGCTCTAGTCAAAGGTCTCAATAGACTGGAAGGAGATCTCAGATACAAACATTGGTCAGGTGGACATAGATGAGTTCACCTAGAGGGTCAAGGTCAACCCTACAACAAATAATGCTAGACTAATAAGGCAGAGTGGAATCGCCAAGGTTGTTAGCTTCCCTCCCACTCTGGTAGCACCTGAACTAGTGATGGCCTACCGAGAGGCCTATCAAGCGGACACCAGAACAATCATGGACAAAGAGGGAAATATCCTCGTGGATATGTCGCCAGAGGGGATCACCAAAACATTCCACATCCCTACATTCCCACATATGGAGGTCCCCACTTTTGTACAATGCTAAGCAGCGTGGGATGCCAATCCGTTAGGGTGCAAAAGTCAATCAACCTCCTTTGGCTTAAGGAGAAACGGGGCAGCGCGGCGAAGGTTCCCCAGGAACTCTTCCAAAGTGACTTCCACGAAGACTACCATGACCTCGTAACTATGCTGAGCAGAGTCATGGGTCTCCCGGTAGCCACCTACTTCCAAGAGTGGATGGCCTACTACATTGAACAAATCTAGCAGGGGAACGAGGACATTAACACCAAGACCTCATTCGACTGGGGAGGCATCATCAGCAACTGCTTCCATGAGCAGTTTGTCAATGTCAAAAAGAGCTCTAAGTTTTACATGACCTCCTACCTGGTATACTCCCTGGTAGGTCAAAGAGAATATAGCGGACTATTCGTGGCACCAGATCAGGGGCACAGGCAGGGCTGAAGCCTTTTGATAAATACTCTCAACTCCAATACTGCAACTTCAAAAATGAGTACTATTGGGTCAATGATGCCTTCATTGGCCACATCATCAGATTGATCACCGGAGACTTCGAGAGGAGGGTCTCTCACAGCACCAGGGAACTCTTGAAGGAGTATGCCTTCTTATTTATGCAGTTCCCAAAGTTTACCTACATCTGTGCCCAGGGATTCAAGGAGCGGCCAAATAGATTGCTGCAGTATCCAAACGACAGGATCATTCTCCTGGAGCTTTCCCAGCAGCTCCAACACATCCAGACGGTCTTCAGCAACAAGCACGTAGCAGGGATCCCCTATCCCATGACCCTCGGCCAGGGCCTGTACTGACTACAGACTTCTCAATGTGCTAGCAATTCTAAGAAGGAACTCAAGGAATATAATTTTGAATGGTACACGGCTCGCCCACGGATGGACCCACATGGTCATGTCAGGAAGGCACTAGGGCTGACGTACGCCCACAAATACCATATTGAAGACTTCTAGGCGGATTGCAAAGATGACAAGGAGGTACGCATGAGGCACTACATGCGCATGACCGTACAGTTCATAAGAAGAGTGTAATTGTTCCAGATACCGGACCAACTTGAGGAAGATAAGTCCACCCTTATGCATCCAAGGTACCCGACAGTTGCCAACCTACCTATACCATCAATAGACTGGGATGAGCAAGACGTCGATGACCTAGACACAATCACCCAACTGATCATAACTCGCACTAAGGAGTGGGTGGATGGGCAGGTGGCGCAACTGAAGCAACAAGGAGTGGTCCTGTCATATGAGACGCTTAAGAGTGAGCCAAGCACCATGGAGGAATTTGCCACCACCACCTCAGCTAGTGAGACTTCCAAGTCTCCCCCCGTCACCAGGTCTCAAAAGAGAAAAAAATAGAGACAACACAATCCGCGGACCCCAAAGAGCAAGCAAAGAAGGACATGGGGGCTCATCTCCCAAGAGGCTCAAGTAGATAATGACTACAATAGAAGTGCAGCCTCCCTTGCTTCTCCCTCCCTCGACTGGTGTGCCACCCACCTCTCAAGCTGTGATCACTTCATCTCCGTAAGCGATGGACATTTCTGTCCATCTTGCCTCTTCACCCCCAGCCGGGTCAATAATTGATGTTGACTCCTCTTCTGGCTTGACCACTCCCCCTTCCTCTTCTACTGCCATGTCACCCATTACCTCCCTCCCTCTGGCAACAATAACATCGCCTGTTCCCCTTTCCACTATGCCCAAGGCCCTTGCGAGGCACATGCAGAGTCTTCCCCCTAAGCTCTCATAGATCCTAATGGACCCCACACTCCAAGTTGCCCTTGTCCAAGCCCTCGCAACGGCTCAGCCTTCACAACTGCCTACAGGGCTGCCAGTTATGGAGGCTACAATGCAAATCTTGAAAGAGTTGGAGGAGCAAGAGCAGGAGGCCTTAAAGCCTATTAAGGAGGAGGCCGACGAGTATCATGAGCACTCTGAGTACGAGCACCGAACCATCGACAGGGTGGTCTATGAGGAGGAGGAGACAGGATCTTCTGAGAGCGGAGATGAAGAGGATGGCTCAGACGCCAAGGAGATTATCCAGACATTTGATGAGGACCTCAAGGAGGAGTCGACGCAGCAACTAAAGAGTGTTGAGGAAGAAGCGGAAAGGTCACCACAAGATAAAGAGGGTCAGCCACTAGAAGAGCGGCCGCAAGAGGATTTATCTGAGGCTAAGATCCATGTTGTAAAGAGTCCCGAGGCTGAGGCTACTGAAGAGAAGGGGGAAGAAGAGGCCACAAAAGAAGACAATCCCACCCCACAATCGTCCACCAAGCTGCCCATCAAACACCTCGTGTTTTATCGTGACTCCGACGAAGAGGAGGAGGAAGCTACCACGGTGAAGGAAGGGCCCCAAAAGGAAAAAGAGGCAATAGTCTTGTTTCTAGCTGAAAAAGGTGAGGGCAGCCATGACGCACCCAAGGACAAATCAGCCATACCCAACTGGTTGGAGAAACAACTTGAAAAGACAACCCCAGTGCTGAAAGACCCAAGGGCGAGACTAGAAGCCATCTTGGCTCGATCCCTAACCACAAGAAAGAAGGAGAAGAAGCCTAAGGTCCGTTCCAAGATAACAATGGACGCTTCTGGCTCCCGAGTAGCGCAAGTTGCAATGCCTATAGTTGGCCAAGCAGGGGTGGGTTACAACATCTCCACCATTGATTTGGGGACAGCAACTAGGGAACAAAAATTTGAACACCTGGAGGAGTTGGTGGCCACAGTGGTACACCTGATCAAGCAGGACAAGGTCACCAAGGATGAGCTCAAGGCAGAAGTTGCTGCCTTAACTGACTACATTCAGCAATGGTCCTCAGTAGATGACCTGCCCACTACCTCCACAGCTGCACCACAATTGCTCTCCAAGGAGCAGATTGACAAGATGGAGAGAAGGAAGAACTTGGAGAAGACCACTGAGGATTGGTTCTGACAGGTCGTAAGCATCGAAAATGTGGGAATCAATATCATTTTGCAGATAGCCAACAAGTTCTTAGACCTGATCCAATCCCTGGAAAGCACGAAGAAGCTCTGCACCAACTATCCCGCCATCTACGACTCCACCTTCCCAAGAGTTGAGGCCATCCTTAGAATGCCTGAGAGCACGTGGGAAGAGAAGCTAGAACTGAAGGAAGAAGATCATTGGCTGGTGGATGTGTGGCGTAGAGATCTCATCAACCGGAAGGAGAGGTCCGAGCAAATCCTAAGCAAAGTAGACCCAGATATTGAGTGGATCAAGGAAATCCGGGCAGAATGCGCCGAGTATCTCAAGTTAATGATGGGCTATGATATGCCCACAGTGCAAATGGAAGCCGAAAAGGTCAATCCATACTTCAAGGAGAAGATGAAGGATGGGACAGTCAGAGAAATCACAACAAAGTTCCTAAGTTTTGCTGCCCGTGCCTTCGACCGATCAGAGCTGTTCAGAGACCAAGGCTCAAAGTATGACGAGGATTGGAAGTGGCTGGAGAAGAATGCTAAGGAATGGAGCTACCAGGCATTGAGATGCGAGATCCTCGAGATCAACAAGCTCCAATTGGTCATCCTCAAGTATATAGAGCACGCAGCTTTCGAGGAGCAAGAAGATAGCCCAACCAGAGAGGAAGACCTCCCTGAAGAGTAGATACAACCAAGAAAATAGCAATTAGCTACAGGACGAAAGAGCAATAGTGCCATCCACTATATGACGAAACAGGGAAGAGACAAAAAATATTTTTAAATTGAAAATCTATTTGGGGGTAGGTGAAACCCTATTTTGTAATGAATCTTGGCCACATAATGAGAATGGATCTTGGCCATTCATTTAACTTTTTGGAAACTATAAATAGAGCACTCCCCTCATTTGCAAAAGTGAGAGTTGAGTTGTTGTAAAGGCATGCTGCAGAAATCTATAAGAAATATCATTGACTTGGTGTATTTCCTTGATTTCTCTCATGTTATTTGATTCATTTCTCCAATAATTAGATGCTTGACTTAGATTTCTTTGCTGTTTAGTTAGCTGTTCATTTTATTTGGATAAATCTTAGGAATGTTGTTGGTTGATTGTGAAAATTCTTGCTTTGTTGATGATCCCTTAGTCCATACTTTTTGATGTTTGCTGAAGGTAGATAGCTGTGCAAAGTTAGCCTCGACTTGATTTGAAGTTTCCCCAAACATTTATCTTTAATTCATGCATGTATGTGGTGGATGAAGGATGAAATATCTACAGCCTTTAGAAGATAGCACAATTTCTATGATACTGTGAAATCCCTAGTTAAGTGGGATATTGTTTTGAGGAATTGTCCATTGTATGAACTACATTGTCACTATTCATTGCAAGCTTCAGACTTAGGAACTTTTCTTCCCCTTCGCTCTTTTCCCCCCTTTGTTAGAAACTGGACAATACCAAGGTTCATTGCACATTGTAAAGCCAAATCCAACAACTAAATGGAGTCCAAGATTGTTGTTTGAGCCTACAACCCACATATTACTACTTCCCATCCTAGGAACTCCATTTCAAGATCCAATTTCATGCTTTGTGTCTACACTTTGTACTTTATGTAAGACCGCCTTGTGATTCCAACAAATCATATCAAACTACTGAGGTATCTAAGCACTGTCATGACCTGACATCCGAGAGACCTTGGGATAGTTTTCTACAATCTGATTGTGGAGTATTGTCTTTCAAGAGAGTTAGTGCACCTACGCACTGCCTGTGTTGAGAAGTGCATAAAAATGCCATCAACAAAACTCTACTCAAGAAACACACAATTCAAACCGTATGATATAATAGTTGTAGAATAGCTTGTGGACCACATTAGCATATGAGATTAGAACTAAGATATTACATTGATGTTGTCAGCATAAAAATCAAGTGGTAGGATAAGATACATTAATGTGGAGAAATATGGAGCATTTCCCATATCATTCTAGACAACTACCAACATTGCCAACCTTCTATAATTCACAAGAACCTCCTCGATAGCACAGGTTACTTGGAGACACATGAGTGCATCATACATAGAGAATTAACATTGAATATCAAATTGCAAGACCAAAACTACAGTAGTCGAGGAATTTTAAACATTCTCCTAGAAATACTTCAATGCAGATTCTTGAACAAGAATTATTTGAGCAACCTATGGACACTAGAACTTCCTTTTAGTAACACATATATTATTAGGAACATTAGAAGAGAGAATGAGACATAGTCACACTTCTAATCCTCATCTAAATATATCATTATTATAAAAACTCTATTGATAGTAATAATGCATTATATGAACATCAACAACTTTTTTGATAAGGTATTGTAAGGAAGCTAAGGTAGAAAAGAAACTTCCTACAGTAATCTTGAGAGAAGAATAATGCAAAAAAATTAATAGATTTTTAACAACTATAGAAAATTAAATAGAAATAAGCAAAAATACCATGCATACCACAAAAAAGTGATTTACATGGGGGGAAACGCTTTTGGGAGAAAAACATCACACTCTAAAAGTTTCCCAATATATATTTAGAAATCACAAAGATTAAAATATACTTGTAGAGAAAGCTTATCACAAGAGTATCACCAACAAGAGATCTGGAGGCAACACAATTGCTATCAGACTCTTAGAATACATCACAATGCACAACTGTAATACAAAACCCTCATAAAATAGGGTTTCCTTCTAGGGAAAGAAAAGAAAACAAAATATAAACCATTAGATCTAGGATAGTGAAAAATGGTCCAAATTTAACTCCCATGCATGCCTTTGCACTAACATATCAATAGTATGTTATATATTTTCAAGGTTGAGACATATTTTCCTAACAATTCTCCCACCTGTTGAACACCTTACAAGAGAAATGAGAGGGTATAAAAACATCATCTCTTAATTGATAGGGGCCCAGAGGCCCATAGTTTATGAACACTGTCTGAAGTTCTCTATGCTCACAAAATTAGTTAAATAATCAACAAAATTCATTAAAGTCTCTAACTTAATTAGCTTCTCCCTACCATCTTTGACCATATCTCTAACAAAATGATTTTGGAAATCAATGTTGAGTTCTTTGCTAGACATATTGCACTTTTACTATCACAATAAATTGCAAATGCACCTTGTCTTATTCTAATATCTAAACATAGTCTCTTAAGCCAAGTGGCTTCTATACAAGCATAAGTAGTTTTTTTTATACTTTCCTTTAGTATTGGAGAAATAAACCATAGTATGTTGCTTACTCATCCAACTGATTTCACCACTAAATAAAGTAAACACATAAGCACTAGTGGATATTCTACCATCAACAACACCTGCCCAATCTAAATGCACATAACCATGAATATCAAGGGAAATCTCATCTTCAATTATATTACTATGATAAAATAAGGAGTAATTTGAGGTATCATGCAAATATCTGAAGTCTCTTTTAACCTCATTCCAATGAACTCGACCAAGATTAGATAAATATATGGAAGGAACTCCCACTACTTGGGAAATGTCTGGTCTAGTACAAACCATAACATACATTAAACTTCCAACTAGACTCTAGTAATGAACTCTGCTCATGTCTTTCATCTTTAGTTGGGATGTTGGACAATCTAAAATAGATAATTTTTTTTCCAAATGAAATAGGAGCACACAATGGTCTATAATCCTAAATATAAAACATCTATAAAATTGAATTGGAACTCCTGGACATTCTCTTAGAGGCTTGTTTAGATGCCTACAATTACAAGGAGTATTATTTTTTCTATGTGGAGGGGTGATGAGTTGGATCATTAGTAGGATTTTCTGCTTATGGATTTATGGTTGGATACCCAATAATCAACTAAGAAAATTCTAGTTTTTGAGTTATGTGGTGAGAATTTTGGTTGTCTAATTCAAAATTATTTAGGTAAAGCTCTGAAGAGGGCCTTTTTGTTGCCTAATATTCCTCCTCCTCAACCTATAGCTAATTTTTACATTCCCTTACTTAATATGATCCCTATTGTTGTTGGGATTGATGAGGCTTCTATGCCTTCCCTATCTCCCAGAGTGGGCCCTTCTTTGGATTCTTTTTGGAGTCTCCTTCTTGGAGATAACCGCCATTATTTCTAGTGTTCTTCCTCTTTGGAATAGTTTATTAGAGAATGGTGTTTTAGGGATTTTGTAGGATCTAGAGCGTCCTTGTCTCAAAATGCATCTTCTTGTACTAGGGGAGTTGTTGCTTCTAATGTGGGTCCATTGGAGGCTTCTCAGTTTGATTTTAGTCATATTGGATTTACTTTAGCTCCCTTTAGTACTTCTCTATATATTTCAAATGAGTGGATGAATAGAACTTCCTATTGTTTAAAATCTACTTGTATTGAAATTTTTTTGGTTAGAAACTAAATGCTAATGTTATCTAAAGTTAGGCTTCTAATTGTTACATGGCTACAGATCTTTGTATTATGGCCTTGATGAATGGTATTTTTCTATTCTCATTTTGTTCCATAGAGGAATGCACTAACATTTTTCAAGGAGGTCTTTTGTTTTTTGGAAAGTATTTTCTTTATTTAGAAATTTTGTCTACATGCTTAAATTTTATTAAGATTAGGATGTTGCATATTTGGGTGTGTCTCCTTGAGCTCCCTATGAAATTTTGGGATGAAGGATTCCCAAGAGTGGCCTCCTAGGGGTACTGAGGAGGAAAGGTAAGAACTTGCTAGAATCTTGGTAGGTAGAATATGTAGCTTCTTCAAGACAAGGATATTTTGGCTTGGGGTCCTAATCCAAAGGGAATATTCTATGTTTCTTCTAGAGATACGGAGCTTGATAGGCATATGTATGAAAATATTGGGGTCCCTTGCTGGAATCAAGATTGGAATAAATTTTCTTGGCCTAAGTGTAGTTTCTTTTAATCATTGGTTGTTTAGAATAGATTTCTTACTTGGGATAATCTGTGAAAAAGAGGCTTCCAAGGTCCTTCCATTTGTGTTTTGTGCAATAATAGTGAAGATTGTGTCTCACGCCTTTCCTTTCAATGTCCTTAATCTAGGAGGATTTGGCATTTTTTGTGGGGGGTTTGAGTACATCCATGTGTTCATGCCTCTTCTTTGATAGAGTTTTAGGAAAGCTTGGGGATACCCTCTACCGTGACAACTTTTCTTCAAATTGTTTCAATTATTGTCCCTGCCTTTATTTTTTGGCACCTTTTTCTTGAGAGAAATAGAAGGATTTTCCAAGATGTTAAGTAAGTTGGGGATATTTTATGGAGGAATATCTTTAGCAAGATCCAAGAGACTATTTTAGCTAAATGTGACATGTCAGTCATTGTGGATCCAAGTGATTTATCTTTTGTGGGGATTTTTTACATTGAGGGTAGAGGGTTTGGTTTCTCTACTAGAAATAGTTCTCATCAAGTTAAGAAGATGAATCATTAGGAGGGTTAGTGGAGCCCTCCCACACATCGATATCTAAAGATAAATACTAATGGATACTCTAGGGGGAATCCTAGGCATGCTAGGATTGGTGGTATTTATAGAGATAGTAATGGAGGGGTGGTTTTTTTTTCTATTTACAAGGTTCAACATTGTAATAATCTAATGGAGGCTCATGCTATTTTATATGCTATTGAAAGAGGTTATTCCCTATTCTAGAAGATTATTATTTGTCAACCTAATTAAAAAATTGTAGTTGATATGCTAAATGAGTAGAGATTCAATTGTGTTAATTGGAAACTAGTTGTGGTGATCAAACAAATTGTGAATTTATGTAGTTCTTTGGAATTTGTTTCCTTTTGTCATATTTCTAGGGAATGGAATCAAGTGGTTCATCTTCTACTAAAGTGGGCCTCTGACCATGTGGAGAGATGGATTATAGATAATAATGGAAGACTTAAACAAATGTAATTGTTTCCTTCATTGGATTCCTTTGGGGACTTTTTTTGTGTGATCAATTGATGGTTTTTTTTGGTAGTTGCTTATTGCTGTGTAGTCTTTCTTTAATTCAATAAATTTTTACCTCCTTTTTATTAAAAAAAAAGGATAATAATATTCATAAAATTTAAATTTTCTATGATTGGTTTTATATTCATGTTTTAAAATAAATCAATGATGAAATCACCCTTCACATCATAAAAATATAGAAGAAACCATAGAAATACATAATTAAAGATCTAAAAATTGTGAAGGTAAATAATTTATATTTAATGCAAGATAAATAAATAGGCTCAAAGTAACCTATGAATATTTTAAGAAGATGATAAATGAATCTAAAAAGTGCATAATTACTAGTTTTTATGTTTATTCACATTAATGTTATTAGTTTTTGTAACCATCATTATTAAAAAATTGATAAGGTAATAGTTCACATATTCAATTCATACCAACAAAAAATTCACTGAATGCAAATAATGATTATAATTAAAAAATTAGTGACATTCATATGCATGTCAAATATAAGTTTAGACATAAAATTTAAATATAACACATATTATATTTTAATTATTTAAAATATTATAATTTAATCAATAATTTTATGCTCATGTAAAGGGGTTTATTTTTATTTTATTTTATATAAAATCCTTAGAATGTGTTTCATAAATAGTTATAGTAAATACAATTTTTTTCTTTATATATTTCTTAAGTAAACATATGAAAGATTTTAATACTACTTTATTGATGTGATGGAAACCCTAGTTGGAGTGAGAGTGGTAGATATTGGAAACGACTATTCTAGGTAGGGAAATGGTGAAGATGGTGAAGGTGATGGAAGTGACTGGGTCTTTTGGTTATTTCCATATACCCTACATTATCTTGCTATGGAGGTGACTTGCTATAGTGTTAGTGATCACACTAATAGAAATTGTAACGCCCACCACGAAACCCTAGAGAGTGTCAGACACATAACGAAAGTGAACATTTTTTTTATTAAAGTGTAATTAAACAAGTAAACTACACTTATACATACATTCTCTAAGGTAGATGATGACATTTACTTACAATATCCATTACTATGAAAAGTTACTAAACATAACATAAGATTATTACTCATGAATTAAAGATCATACATCTATTAACATTAAAATACAACTCAAAATATAAAGTACAATCATGATCCATTCATACATTGCATCCATTCAATATTACAATTACAAATCTCATTTCCAAATGAGATAGTTCCTACAAAAGTGTTATAGTTACAAATTACAAAGATTCTCCTCAAATAAAATTGAGTGATACAATTCAAAATTACAAGGTATCCAATAGATACAAGAGATAACAAGAAAGAATTAGAAATTCACTGGTACACATGAGCTTTCACATCATGAAGTACTCGCCATCACGAACAAGAACTAGGGACCCAATGGTACAAGGTGCACATTCCACCCAACCAAATGGTACCCAAAGGACCAACCCTCGTGCTAGGCGATAGTAAAAGATCTTCCTAGGAAAACCTACAACCTCTAGATATAGGCAAAAAAAATATTGGACTACACAAGTAAAAAGCTTACAAAATGGTTACAATGCTTCTAGATAACAATGATCAATCACACAATATAACAAACTGACTCATGGTTGTTATAGGAGGATTGTCATCACAAAGTTGCATGGGTTACCCTGGTGAATCTTCCTAGGCTCCAACCCCCTTCTTGGGTTACCCTTGTGACCTCTTACGAAACCCAGCTCCACATGCAATCCAAGGCGAAATCGATTATCTTTCCGAGAAAAAAGATATCGATCTTTCTATTCCAAGCTTTCTCGTCTCATCACAAGTCTTTACTAGTCCTTGAGTCTATGAGCGAGGAATTAACAAAAGTTAATTGTTTAAACTACCCTTTTCCCTAACATATTTATTTAAATTTCACTAATTAAACTAACTCTGCATGAGTTATCCTGATGCCACTTAGTGTGTCGGCCCTCATGAAAAGCCACTCCCCTATTAACAACCTAAGGGATCAATTCCACTAACATAGGGTAAACCAGTTGCACATAACCAATCACAAATACCAACTCATAACGATGTACAACACAACTTGTTCATACAACTAGGTAACCATACTAGATAAAGTACCATGTGCACTACCAATAAGAAATATAAATAAAAAATCCCTTTCTTAAAAAAAATTATTTCATTTAAGACAAATAACCATTTCCCTTAAAATCATTCCCTTTTCTAAATAACTACTTGAGCATTTGACAAGAAATAATAATTTAAATCTAAAGGTTTACTTTAGTTTCCCAATAATATTTAAATATAAAAATCCCACTTCCCCATTGAAATCATTTCATTTTAAAATAAATATTTTCATCTATTATAATAAAATAATCTTAAGATAATTATATTTAAATATAAATATATATTAAACATATATATTTAATTATATACTTATTGTATATACATTAATATATATATTTAAATATATAATATATATATATCTTAAATAATAAAAACATATAATATAATATAATATATATATATCATATATATAATATATAAAAAATAATAAATTGTACAAAGCAAACCCCAACCAGAGGCAGGGGACATAAGGGCAACCCTACTGCTGGGTGGGCTACTACGCAACCTCCCCCTTATGGGGGTCATTGCCTGTGGGAGCAACGTTGGGTGCTACTTGCATAGCTAGTGCCTCCCATAATGGGGATGGTTGTGGGGCTAGCTCCCCCAACACCCCTAATTTAACATTAAATTTTTAATTTTTATTTATTTTTTTAATCAAAAACTTCCTAGATGCAGCCATTTTGTCGTACGGAAAATTTCTTCTAGGGTTTTCTTTAACTCCTCATTTTCACAGAGGAAAAAACTCAATAGCATATTAATTTTTAGATTCAATTACAATTGCTAAAAGGGTAAATTTAAAGATGAATTTTTCTACAGGAAAAAAAATGGAAAATTATCAAAGTTTTTTGTTTTCTCAAATTTTAGAGAGGAATTCCATTTCCACAGTTTTACAAAGGTTATCTAAATCTTCTACTGGAACCTATTTTCTGAAAGAAATAAAATTTGAAGTTGAGCTTCCCTGCAAAATCCAATCTTCCGGAACCTCTTCCAAAATCTCCACTTTTCCAAATCAAAAATGTAAAAACTGTAGAGCAAAACCTTCCTCTATATTTTTAATAGCCAAATTTTGCTCACCTTCCCCAACAAGATATTTCAAAAAAATATCTATATCCTCTCCTTAATTTTCAACACTTTGTCAAAATTAAAAATATCTTTTTCAACCACTATAGATATTTTCTTCTTATGCATTTACAAGATATTTTGCATTTTGATAATTTAAGGCACAATTTAATTTCAAAATAGATTTAAATAATTTAATCTATGCACTTTACAAATACAATTAAACTATTCACTTAAAAAATTTAATTGATTAATTTATTTACTCAACAACTAAATTTATTTAATTAAATTATTTACTTAATAAATAAATTTAATCACAAAGATTAAATTACTTTACCAATAAATTAAATTTAATCAATTAAATTAAATGAAAAGCTTTTAACAAATTTACTCTAAAATAAATAAATAACATTTAAAACCTACAATCATTAATTTTTTTCAAACAACATTGCAAGATAATTAATTATCAAAACAAACAAGGATGACATGACATTATGACATACTAAACAAGAATTTACTACACACTGTGACTAGGATTGTGGAGACCTATGAAGCTAGGTGGAGACAATGTCCTATACCTACAATCCTGCAAAACAAGACGAGTTTCTAACATGCATAAAACATAGTAGACACACTGTGAAGAGAAATCGTGAAATCACAAGGCCCTCACAAGTGAGTGATGTAATCACGTCCCTTTCACCAATATATCCACATCAAGACGGACAAAATTTAAAGCATCAGTAAAACACCACATCAGTGTATAGCAATATTAACTCAAATAACAACTACGCTAATCAAAAGCATCCACATAATGTATCATCACATCAAAGTATAGCATCCACATCTCTCCAAAGCCAACAATCATAAAATAATCACAAGGTATCAAGATCTATCATAGTAAAGGTACTGAATAATAGCCCAAACAAATCATAAATACATAATAGAAGCTGGAGGGGAACTACAGAAATGATGTTGTTGTTGTGGATTATAGCTTAGTTTCTGAGGATGGGTTATCATGGTGCAATGATGAGGAAGTAACACTCTTAGATATTCTCCTAGAGGCTTGTTTTAATGCCTAAAATTACAAATATTATATTTCTATGTGGAGGGGTGATCAGTTGGATCATGAGTAGTATTTTTTGCTTATGGCTTTGTTGTTGGATTCCCAACAATCAACCCAAAAATTTCTAGTTTTTGAGTTGCATAGTGAGAATTTTTGTTATGAAATTTAGAATGGGTTATGTACAACTCTCACGAGGGTCCTTTTGTTGTCTAATATTCCTCCTCCTCAGCCTATAACTAATCTACACATTCCCTTACTTGGTTTGATCACTATAGTTGTTGGGATTGAGGAGGCTTCTATTCCTTCCCTATCTCCTAGGGTGGGCTCTTCTTTGGAGCCTCCTTCTTGGAGATAATCCCCATTCCTGCTAGTGTTGGTCCTTTATAGAATAGGTTATTAGAGAAATTTGTTTAGGTAATTTTGTAGGATCTAAAACCTCCTTGTCTTAAAATGTATCTTCTTGTAACTACGAGAGTGGCTGATTCTAATGTGGGTCCATAGGAGGCCTCTTAGTTTTTGTTTAGCCCTATTGGATTTCCTTTAGCTCTCTCTACTACTTCTGTATCTATTTCAAATGAGTGGATAAATAGAACTTCCTATTGTTTAAAATCTACTTGTATTGAATATTTTTTGGTTATAGACTAAATCTTAATGTTATCTAAAGTTAGGCTTTTGATTGTTGGATGGCTCCTAGTCTTTGCATTATGGCCTTGATGAATGGTTTTTTGCTATTTTACTTTTGCTCAATAGAGGAAAGAAACTCACATTTTTCAAGGAGGTCCTTGGTTTTTTGGCAAGGATTTTATTTATTACAAAAGTTGGTCAACATGCTTAAATCTTATTGAGATTAGTATGTTGCATATTTGGGTGTGTCTCCTTGTGATCCCTTAAAATTTTTGGGATGAAGGTATTATTGAATATATTTCTAATGTTTTTGGTCAATTTATCAACTTATTTAGTGTCACTAAGTATAGATCTAATTTTCTTTATGCTAGATTTAAAGTTTTGGTTAAGCCTAGCTCTGAGTTTCTCAAAAATATAAAGGATTGCTGCAAACTTAGGATTTGGGAGCTGAAATTTTAGTATGTATCTTCCCGAGTGCTACATTCCATGTAGCAGTGTCCTTAGCATCATAATCTTCTTGATTATCCTTCTACTTTTAAAGGGATTGAGATTTTTTTTTTTAACATGCCCTCTTCAAAAGGGTTGGTATTTCTTGGAATATTAAGAGAACTCTTGATGATGTGATTGGAATCATCTGAATAGCGAGCAATCTCTTCAATTCTAGCAATCTATTAATTTCTAGCCCACCAATATGTTGAGGTTGATGTTGATGTTTGGGTTCAAACCTACTTGATTATCTTTTTCTTGTTTTGGATCTTCCCAAAACTTTTTTTTCATTCATTGTTCTTGTCTAAGATTTATTGATCTTGTTATTCTTCTTGTTGTTTGGGAGACATGTCTTGTTATCTATTTCTCCTTGTCTCACCATTGGTGATTATTTTTTCTTATGTTTGTATTTATGGCTATTCTATAATGTGTATGATACCTTCCAATTTTTACCTTAATCAAAACATATGAAATACCTTTTAAATATTTTTTCTAGATTATATGGATGAGAAATTAATTCAAGATTTACATTTCTAAGGTAAATAAAGTTTAAATATTCAATTTCTTTGGTATTGCATGTCTCATATGTTGATGAGATTATGTTTGGAAGTATAAACACTACTCTACATTTTAGAAAAATATAAATATTATTAATGTAGAGTTATTTAGGTTATATATAAATTTTAAATAGATAAAAAATCACATCCATTTTATTCATTATGAAATATTTTATTTTTATAATTTATTTTATATTTTCTTAAATTATTTGAAGAAATTTTTTATATAATTGTCACAATTGTAGAATGGTAAATAAATATTTTTCATTTCAATAAGCTAACCTCACCATCACAAGGAGATATTTTGTACAAATTCACATACTAAGATGTTAATAAATAAAAATTTCTTGTTTTATATGTGTGAATCTAGAGGTTGGGACTAGTTTATTGTCAGCAACTTATTTCACTCCTAGAAAAATTATAATAGAATTAGTGATTTTTTTCTTTACTGTCTAATGATTATTATTCTTCCCTTCTTTTTCCAATATTTATTTCCTTCTAGTTTCAAAAAGTGCATGTGTAGATTGTTGGTATGTTATAGGGTGAAATTTTCTCATTTAATTCATACTAATATGTATGTATATTTGATAAAAAAAACTCTTTAAACATGCACATAATGCTAGGAATTCTCATGTTGATCTAGATTCCTTTAAGTGCTCCAATTGAACTACTAAATCTGAATAACATGTGAATATAACCCTTATAAACCCATGCACCACAAAGAAATGAACTTAACTCTTTTAAATATAAGGATATAATAGCAGATCATATAAATTCACAATTGATGGCTAGCCCTAGGTTCATAGCATACATGCATGAATCAATCCATTTTATAATTGAAATATTCAAAATCGAAGAGACAAGTTCACAACCATTAGCATGTCCTATAGGCTATAAGAATTCCACTAACCCTGATGATAGCTAAATCCATATGGATAATGTGTTTCTAAAGAGTGGTTATCTTGGAGTGTTAAATAAATGGATAAGGTAAGTGTATAGAATTATGTTAAAAGAAGTGATGGGTAGGAATACATATATAGAAACATGTGTAATAAATACATAGCTAGCATAAAGACAACAAATCTAAGTATGTGTTAATTTATGTTTCTTGTCAATATATCAAGAATTTTTTTAGAAAAAAAATTGATAAAAAATTATTTAATAATTTAAACCATATCAAAATTATATTAATGGGTTGGATTATAATTGATTATAAACTTTAATAGAAATTTGTTATTAAATTAAAACCCTCAAAAACTATATCTAAATTGATTTATTTTTTGGTTGATTTCCCTTGATCATTTTAAAATATTTTTATTTTTGAAATATTAAATTTTAAGATTTTTGAGGTTAATCGTGGTCCAATGTGAACTGTATCTGAGCATGTAATTAATTATTAGCTGTTGTTGATAGTTCAGTTAAACATTATCCATGTTTGGTATTATTTATAAAAACACGTCAGATATGTTAATTGCAAGATATTTATTTATCCTATGTAAGATACACGATATTTTATTATGCCAAGAGGCGTTCTACAGTCACATTAGGGGTGCAAAGGACCTGAGTACATAAAAAAGAAATGGCAGTTACGTTATGAAAAGAGTAGTTTGTGCTGTCAGAAATCCGATATCACAGCTGTCAGTCGCACCAATCGCACCATAATATGAACAGTTACCGCCTTCAAATAGAAAGGCAAGAGACACAATAAGAAGACGAGCAAACTCTCCACGGATTTCATCTGTACGTATTAAATGTATTCAACAACTTTAAATCAAATATTCTTCAATTTCACCATTGTTATGGCCTGCAGCTGAAGAGCTCGGACTTAAGGAGACGGTGCCGCCATTTTTAGACCCTGGGCTGAGTACACAAGACCTTCTCAGAGGCGTGAGCTTTGTGTGAGCTGGAACTAGATTCGACAACCTTACAACCGCGGTAGCTGTAAGTGGTTTTCTACCTTGATTTTCCAATATCCATTCAAATCAAAGTTCTTCTGCTTTTTCGGATTGAAGCTCATAACATTGGACTATATTTCTACAGAGTGTGATACCAATCTGGAAACAAGTGCAATACTTTAGAGAGTACAAGTCCCGCTTGGTAGATCTGGTGAGAGAGGAAATTTCGTCCAATACAATTGGGGAAGCTATATTTTTAAGCATTGCAGGTTCTAGAAGTGATCCCTCTGTGACGCTGCTGTTACATTGAGCTTTCTCTTCCTTTATCATTAGATGTCAATTATTTTAGGGATGATATTAATTAACATTTCTCATTTCAATTTTTTTTTTTGTTACTAGATTTGTATTGCAAGGATCTGGTTGTTTTCTCTATACTGCGTTCTTGTTGAATCGGTTGCTATTCTATTTCAACCTCTGTTCTTTATTCCTATTCAAACTGCTTTTCAATTTTAGATGGCTTCAGAAAATTGCATAAACCTTCTCTGGAAACCTTTTTGATTTTTAGCGTATCTGCATGAATGATTTTGAAACCATAGATACATCAGTAAATACACATTTATAAATGTATAAAAATCTGCATAATCAATCTTTCAGTCTGCCCATTAACTGTAAATAACGGTTGCAATCCTTCAATCTCTATTAAAAAAAGTGAGACCTCTATTCAATATCTTCTTTCAATTCCTGCAAACAATAATCTCCATCTGCAATCTGATTGTATCAACAAGACTATACATTCAGCCTGAAAGCCATAAAAATATAAGGAGGAATTATAATTACATTCTCATTTCAACGGGTATCCATCTCAAAAGGATGATAAAAGAAACTAACAAGTAATTTAAGGAAAACGGAAAGATTGAGAGTTGATTTCTTTATTTTTTTATTTTTTTGTTTAATCTACAAACAAAACAATGCTTTATGTTTTTTTTTTACTTTTTCTTTTCACTTACGTAATTAGAAAATATTTAAATTGAATCTTGATTTAGAAATTGTGGATTCGTAACTTTAATTATATTGAGTAAATTGGAGATGCTTTAGAGGGTTCGATTCTCACAAATTCTTGCAGTTTGTTGTGCTTATCTCGGTTGTTGGCAATGACTATGGTGCGCTCAAGAGAAACGGCTCAACTGAAGTAATTCTACATCTTGCTCACTTATTGCCTTTTAAAATTGTTTTTCTAAATTTTTCATGAATACATATTTCAGGGTTTGGAAGCTGCGGTGAAAGTGAATCGGATGGAAAGTTGTAGGTGCAACTTTCATGGCGATGACACCGTCTGTAGCTGCTGGTCTCGTGAGATCCTTCATTGCTTTTATGGCTTGCCTTTTCAATTTATTTGAAAGTATTTTAATTATAAATTTAATACAACCAATTCATCAAATAATTAAATATTTATAAAAATTGCAATGAATATTTACATTCTAAAAAAAATTGCAATGATGATAAATTTGAGTGAATTAATCATTCAGGGTTCTTTATTACTTAATTGTCTTTCATCTCAATTAAATAGAGTTATGATAAGATGTCAAATTTTAAAATGTTGTGATTATTTAAAGTGTATTTTTTAGTGAGCCATAAGTAGATTATTTATAGTTTTCAAAATTGATATTGTGAATTAATTATTATTCATCTTGAAAGTAGTTAATTTTTATTTTTATTTTAAAATAATTTAAAATATTTTTAAAACTATGTAAATTATTAATAAAAGATCAAAACTTAATTTATTTGCAAAATCATACAATGCAAGTAAACTACAATTCAACAATATTTATTTCCATTAAATGCATATTCTCAAATTACACAATCCAAATTCTAAATATTAAGATTAAGTATAAAAGAAATATTCTAAATTTACTATTGCATATAAAAAAAGTAAGTTTCTAAATTAATATACTTAAAATAAAAATTTGACAAATCTTTAAAAAAGAAAAGTATCTTTGATGTCATTGCAAAATATATTTTTGTTATTAGAATAGAAATAAAATCATAAAAGGATGAAAAACAATTTTTTTTAAAAAAATTTAAATTAATGTGTTTAAAATTGAAAAATAGAAAATTAAATAAAAAGGGAAATATTCTAAATTTACTATTACACATAATCTTTAAAAAATAAAAGTATCTTCCATGTCATTGTAAAATATTTTCAAATAATAGAATAGAAATAAAATCATAAAATGATGAAAAACAATTGTCTTTTTAATAGGGTTTAATAACAAATCTAAAATAAATCTCTCTTACGCTTAGGGTTAGGGTTAGGGTTGGGGTTATCATCAGAAATAGGGATTAGGGTTAGGGTTAAGGTTATGGTTATGGTTACGAATAGGTTTATAAATGATAAAATATAGTAATTTGGTTAGGGTTAGAGTTAAAATGGGGATTCTGATTGGGGTTATTATCATGAACAGATTTATCATCATGAATACGGATTAGGGTTAGGGTTATGCTTATGTTTAGGGATAGGTTTATAAATGATAGATTATAGTAATTTGGTTAGGGTTAGAGTTAAAATTTGGATTAGGGTTGGGGTTATCATCACAAATAGGTTTATCATTATGAATATGAATTTAGGTTAGGGTTAGGGTTAGGGTTATGGTTAGGGATAGGTTTATAAATGATAAAATATAGTAATTTGGTTAGGGTTAGAGTTAAAATTGGGATTAGGGTTGGGGTTATAATTACAAATAGATTTATCATCATGAATAGGAATTCAAGTTAGGTTTAGGGTTACGGTTAGGGTTAGGGCTATGGTTATGGTTATGTTAGGGTTAGGGCTATGGCTATGGTTATGGTTTAGGTTAGGGTTATGGTTATGGTTTGGGTTAGGGTTATCATCAATAATAAGTTTGTCAAATAGGATTATCATCATGAATAGGATTAGGGTTAGGGTCATGGTTATGGTTAGTGTTAGGTTTATCATCATGACTAGGTTTATCATCATGAATAGGATTAATGTTAGGGTTAGGATTAGCGTTAGGTTTCTCATCACAGATAGGATTAGGGTTAGGGTTATGGTTAGGGTTAGGGTTATGGTTATCATCACTAATAGGTTTATCATCATGAATAGGGATTATGATTAGAGTTAGGGTTATGATTATGGTTATGGTTATCATCACTAATAGGTTCATCATCACGAATAGGGATCACTATTTTAATTCTAAACCTAACCTTTAAAATTAAACCCTAATCCCTTATGCTAACATAATTAAACCCTAACCCTAATCCTAACCATAACTTGAACCCTAAACCTAATCCTAATCCTAACCTAATTAAACCCTATCCCTAATCCTAAACCTAACCCTAACCCTAACCTAATTAAATCTTGACCTTAATCCTAACCTAATTAAACCCTAGTCCTAACCCTAACCCTAACCCTAATATAACCATAACCCTAATCCTAATCCATACCTAATTAAACCCTAAGCCTAAGCCTAACCCTAACCCTAACCTTAACCCTAATCCTAATCCTAACCCTAACCCTAAACCTAATCCCAATCCTAACCTAATTAAACCCTAATCCTACACCTAACCCTAATCCTAACCCTAACCCTATTCCTAATCCTAACCTTAATCCTAACCATAATCCTAATTAATAAACCTAACCGTAACCCTAACCCTAACCCTAATCCTAACCCTAACCTAATTAAACCCTAAATCTAATCTTAATCCTAACCTAATTAAACCCTAACTCTAATC
Organism: Sequoia sempervirens; assembly: GCA_007258455.2. Taxonomy (NCBI): domain Eukaryota; kingdom Viridiplantae; phylum Streptophyta; class Pinopsida; order Cupressales; family Cupressaceae; genus Sequoia; species Sequoia sempervirens. Next base: position 4,619 of record VDFB02244096.1, on the reverse strand, counting down.
CTAACACTAATCCTAAACCTAACCCTAACCCTAACCTAATTAAACCCTAACCCTTACCCTAATCCTAGCCTAATTAAACCCTAATCCTAACCCTAACCCTAACCCTAACCCTAATCCTAACCCTATTCCTAACCCTATTCCTAACCCTAAGCCTAAGCCTAACCCTAATGCTAACCCTAACCTAATTAAACCCTAACCCTAATCCTTATCCTAACCCTAACCCTAAACCAAATCCTAATCCTGACCTAATTAAACTCTAACCTTAACCCTAACCCTAACCTTAAACCTAATCCTAATCCTTACCTAGAAAAACTCTAACCCCAACTCACTCAAACTGAACCCCAAACTAATCCCAATCCTAACTTTAATTTGTCCCAGTTCCCAACTTGCCTACTAACTTAACTCCTAATCTTAACTTGTCCAACTAGTTCAATAAACCTAACCCTAACCCTAATCCTAACTCTTAAACCTAACTCTAATTCTAACCTTCTAACATATACTAAAGCCTAACCTAACTCAACTCCCAACTCCTAAACCCATCCTAATCCTAACCTAATTAAACCCTAACTTAATCAAACCTAATCCTAAATGCAACCTTAACTCTAACTCCTAGACTCTTAATCCTAACTTAACCTAATTCAAACCCCAACCATAAACTCTAAATGTAATCCCACCTAACCTTTAACCCTAATCCTAACTCCTAACTCCTAACAAAATTAAGAAACTTAACTCCTAACTCCTAACTCCTAAACTCCTAACCCTAACCCCCTAATTCTAACCCTAACCCTAATCCTAAACCTAAACAAAATTAATAAACTCTTAACCCTAACCATACCTAAAACCTTGCATAGCTTCTTCTCATTCAATCTATAATCCTAAATCCCTGTTCCTAACTCCTAATCTCAACTCTAACCCTACCCCTCTAAATCATAATCCTATCCCTAATCCCAACCCTAAAACTCTAATCCTAAACTCAACTCCTAAACCTAACTCCTAACCCCTAATTTTAATCCTAACCCTAATCCTAATCCTAACCCTAAGCCTAATCCTAACCCTAATCGTAACCATGATCCTAATCCTATTCTAATTAAATCATAATCTTAACCCTAAACCTAGCCCTAAACCTAACCCTAACCCTAACCCTAACCCTAATTAAACCCTAACCCTAACCCTAACCCTAATCATAATCCTAACCCTAAACCTAACCCTAACCCTAATCGTAATCTTGACCCTAACCCTAATCCTAACCCTAACCTTGATCCTAATCATATTCTAAGTAAAGCCTAACCCTAATCCTAACCCTAACCCTAACCCTAAACAAAAATAATAAACCTAACCCTAATCCTAATTCTAACCCTTACCCTAACCCTTACCCTAACCCTAACCCTAACCTAACCCTAATCATACCGTAACCCTAATCCTAACCCTAACTGTAATCATAACCCTAACCCTAACCCTAATCCTAACACTAATTGTAACCTTGACCCTAATCTTAACTATAATCATAACCCTAATCATAACCTTAATCATATGAACTATCATATTATAATATATTAATTATTATAATAGTTTTATAATAATATATATGTAAATATAAAAAATAATTTATTTAAGATATTACATGTTGCGCCACGATTGCTACTAGCATATATATATATTATTTTAATAATAATATATATAAAATACGCCGAGAGATATCCTTCTCGAGGCGCCTATTCAATTTTTATAATAAAAAGCGGCGTATTTTGTCTATATTATTATTAAAATATAATATATATGGTAGTTATAGTTTCATTGGCAAACAAAAAAGACTAAGTGATAACTAGAGAACATAGTCAGCCAAAAAACCATTCTATACAACTACAAGAGCTGTCCAACAACATAAAGACACGATTACAATAGCCGTATAACATCAAATCACAAGAACTTTATTAAATATATTCTTTAATTTTGAAAAACGTCAAAAGGTTTGTCAGCAGGTTCCCAGCACTAATAGCAACCCATAGACTCGTTTAGTATTCCCTTATATATATCCATGTCTGTCCATTTTGCTTTCTATTGTTTAGGTTAAACTCCAAACCGCGGGATTGGTGGAGCTGCATCATAAGAGAATATAGAAGTCGCGTGCGGGGAACAATTTCCTGAGGTAGTCCAGCGAGACACCAGAAGCAAAGCAGAATGGTTGATCAAAATATGGACCGGGAGAACTATGGTGGAGATGATCAAGATGAAGTGAAACCATGTCCTTACAAGACGAGAACAAAGCAAGTCAAGCCAGTGAGGAGTTCACTGGGAAATTTGTTTTCTACTACAGCATCACTCGAAGAAAAGTCAAGCTCGGCAAGTAAGGTAACCCAATGCAGTTTGGGTAAAAATTTACAAGAATCGTTATCTAAAAGACAGAAATGGAGGAAATCCCAGCATGATGATGGTATGGACAACTTTGAAATCTCTTCAGCAAGAGATCAATCAGAAACCATTTCTGATTCACTTACTGAAAGTGAAGTGGGTATGGAGGAATCTTTTGCCGCCACACCTCTCTACCCCAAAAATTTCACATGTACAAAATGTGGGAGAGGTTTTTCTTCAGGAAAAGCACTAGGCCCACATTTTAGAAGATGTGGCATCAAAGGAGATAAAATTTGGTCATGCTCATTGCGCGCTACGGTGTACCCTAGCATGCAATCTCTAGGGGGTCATAAGAAAGCCTGCCGAAGAAATCATGTCTGATGGAGGATGCCAAAAGTAAGCCTATCTCACAACTTTATTTTTCATTTTTCATACAGCCTATCTCACTACTTTATTTTTCATTTTTCATACATTGGATTTAGGTTAACTAAGAAAACAACAAGACTGTGAACTAAAAGTTGCTACCGTTTTATGTTTAGAAACTGGAGATAGATGCCGATTCTTTGTTTGAAATAGTTAGAAGGATTCTTTGTGTTTATCAGTCCGCAGATTAGGTAAAAGGGAGTTGTCTGTAAAATGTTTTCCTCAACCAGTTAACCATGCCGCTAGGGTTAAATAAGGCATATGGGATACATCGCTTCAAAGCCTTTTGAAGCCTTTGCAAAGGTTTAGAGGGAGCCAGTTTTCCAGCAGCCATAGAATGCACATCATTTCAGGACCACGAGCGATAGAACTCAGGACCTCATCGCCGGGAGAAAAAGCAGCTAGGCTCGACACAGTGAGAAAGAGGCAAAAGTGTTATCGAGAATGATACCATCCCAATTACACATGCATGCAATATTTTGAAATAGCTTGTATTACATGCATGTGATATTTTGAAATAGCTTGTATCTTGGTTGCAAAGTAAGTGTGTTTGACCTAGAGTAGTATTGTGATGGGTAGTCTTCTGGGAAAGTCAATACTTCACCTTTTTTAGCATTATCTGAGTGCAATGAGTGGTGAGTGGTCCATTCATTATCACGTGAGATGAGTACTTGTAAACCACTACTCATTGAACACTCGTCAATGAGCATTTAATTTGTATTAAGATAAATATGTGTCCAATAAATATTTGTTTTAAGATTAATATGTGTCAAATAAATTATTTAGTTTTATTGTTTGGTATTTAATTTTCCTACCATGACTCTAGATGATTATTTAAAAATGTATTTTATAATAGATGCAGGCTATAAAGTTTCTATGCTTATTGAGCAATTAAAAACCATATAGATTTAAAAATAAAAAATATATACTTTATAAATATAAATTAGTAAGTAATAATTGAAAATAATTATTTATTTAAAGTTTTAATTAATTTTTGTTTTTGAATTGTTTGAATAATATTTGTGTTTATATGTATTTTTTCTTATATTCAATGTTTCTTATCAAATTCCTTGCAGAATATATCCTGAGAATTTTTCAATGAAATACAATTTTATAATATTGTGTAAATAATGGATGACTAAAATTATATAATAATTATAAGAGTGTTATATCAAAAACACATGGAATTCATTGTATTTTATATATACCAATAATTTTAAGTTCTCTTAAAATGCATTAGATTTCGGATGTTAGTATAAGTCTTCAATATTTTTTAATAGTGTAATAATAGAGGTGCTTGGAAATAAATCTCATAATTTTTAACATTATTAGTTAACTTTAATCAAGTTCTATGAGAACAAAACATATTATAATAAAATTTGATAAAAATGAAATATTAGTCATTGCTCTTGTGATGTCATAATAATTGAAAACAAGAAATCTATCTCTCTTGTTATCAAACATATTATAGTAAAATTTGATAAAAATGAAATATCAATCATTGTTCTTGTAATGCCATAATTGTAAAAAAAAAAAGAAATCTATCACTCTCGTGTGAAAGCCAAACTTCACACAAAAATGAAATACTCTGACCAGAATTACAATGAACAACTATACTTTATTCTAATTCGAATAGTACAAGATTTCATAACTTCACAACAAAATAATCATTTGAATTGACAATTCAATCTTATTATTATTAATTCATCTCACATTTGTACATTTGTGCTATCTGGTTTGCTCTGTTGTATCTTCCCCCCTCCCATTTTTCTCCACACTACAATGCAATTGTTCTACGCTCTCACCACCTCCCAATGCCATTCACAGCCATCACACATGCCTTTTCC